>JAULBM010047291.1:0-10628 GCA_032357055.1 Geukensia granosissima | reverse complement strand
GTAAGGAGGGACTTTTAGACTGCCACTGGAAAAATTGCGGGTTGGATAGGGGCGGAAAATTTAGCCTTGTAACTGGCTGCATATGGACCACTCAAAAAGAGCTGTTACAAGGGGTTTTTAGCGTGCTTAGGAAGTGGCATTTTCTAAACACGGCTGTCTTTAACGTCTTCCTCTTGACGGATTGTGAATTTTTACATCCCCCACAATCAGGGACGCCCCTTTTAGAGGACTAGTGCCTGAAGTTCGGATATACCTAATGCCTATTCTTTCCCTGGCACAACTTTTGAGAAGGGGAGGTCGAGTGTTTATACATCCCGCTCGAACTAACGGACGACCCTGAAGCAGGGGTTATACCTGCAGGCGGAGAAACCGGACGATCTATTTCTATACCTCGGCCGCCCTCGGGTATGTCTTAAATGATGAGCTACCCTGAACACTCTACTCAACTGAACTGACGATACAAATGGTAAAATGGTCAGACCTACCGAGCTATCAGTATGAGAGGGCATGTGCTAGGTAAATATTATAAGCAAATATATTTTTTGTATAAAGGAGGTCTGCGATTTTACTGAAGATGATAAATTTTAAATTTTCATTCGATTTTGACGAGGTTACTTTTTCCAAATGATTCCTTAGGAACAATGCATCAATCGTAACATCAGTTTTAAGAATTATATGGGTAAATTGATCTCTGATCCAGTCATAAATACTGTGTCCTGCACTTCACTGTGTCTAGAACCTTAATATGTCCGGCAAAATAATGTGTCCACACATGTCAATGTTTCGGTCGTATAATGCTGCGCTCGGTTGGTTATTAAATTTTAATCAAATGCATTCGATTGTATACTTAGTGAAAAGTGGAACCCAACATCCACGCTTTCCAACATCTACGTCCAATCCACATCAATTAAACGAATATGTTGGAACGCTTGGATGTTGGGTTCCACTTTTCACTAAGAACTATAATTGCTTTACACCAAAAGGGTGTCGTGATTGACAAATAAATATTTTGTTTTTTTTTTTAAATAATTGACTATAATACCCCTCATTTACATTGTATTTTTACTCATGCAACAGTATTATAATGATAATTAATGTAATATTTTGTCTCCCTTGATATCAGATGGTAAACACAGACTACTCTATTTTAAGATAAATCACATGAAACAAAAAGCAATGCCGGAAAAACAATTATCCCACATTTAAAAAGGGAACTTATCAAATTTTAGACTTTGATGTGTAGATCGCACTTGCAGCAATGAAAAAAAAAAACAAAACCTAAACAAACGATATAAATGCATTGAAAAAATCCACAGACCCTTAAAACAACTATGTAACATTGATTGATTGTTGTTAAACGTCCAGTGGGAAATATTTCATGCATATTCAGGACGAAAACAAGTTAAAAAATAAATCAATATGTAGACTGCAACAAAGGGACTGGCAAGGGAGGGACTTTTAGACCGCCACTGGAAAAATTGCGGGATGGATAGGGGCGGAAAATTTAGCCTTGTAACTGGCCGCCTACGGACCACTCAAAAAGAGCTGTTACAAGGGGTCTTTAGCGTGCTTAGGACTAGGCATTTCCTAAACACGGGTGTATTTAACGTCTCCCTCTGGACGGATTGTGAATTTATACATCTCCCACAATCAGGGACGCCCCTTTTAGAAGGACTAGCGCATCAAGGACGGAGATACCTAGGGCCTATTCTTTCCCTGGCACAACCTTTTCGAAGGGTGGTTCGAGTATTGAAACGGACGCCCCTTTAGCAGGGGTTCTACCAGCAGGCGGAGAAACAGAACGACCTATTTCTATACGCCGGTCGCCCTCGAGGGGCAAATATGTAACAGAAATGAGTTGTACAAATTTAACAGCAACAACGTTACATTATATGGTAATAAATGTTGGTTTGAATTCTTTTATGCCAAATAAGACTGGACTTCCACGAGTCGTAACATTACAAATACTACATTTTTGGATTTTAGGCTAAGATTTTTGTTTGACATCTCTGAAAACAGTGTCATCATAAGACTCGGTAATTTCTTTATTTTCTAATGTCTACAAACATAGATTTGTAACTTTTAAACTCCGCATAGTTTTAAATTTTAATTTTCATCGTTTGTAGATAAGTTGTCAATCAACTAAATGGCTATACATTGCATCAAATTGATATTTGAATTTCGTGATACATTTTAACTACCACTGGCTGTATGTCACTGCTTGTGAATTTTAAGTCGTCGAAGACTAAAATAGTCAGAATTTTAATTCTACCATGACTCAATTCATACCAACTGCGCCTTTACATGAATCGAGTACCGCATTAATTGTTTGTATACAAATCATGGATGACCATCAGAATATTCTATATGGGGTATTTGCCATAAAATGTTTAATAAAATATAAAATTTTTCGTAAGAATCATAATTTATTCATGAAATCATCGAAATATTTGTAAAGTTTCATAGTTTTACCTTTAAAAACGACTTCTAAGATACCAAAGGGGATGACAGAAATCGTTAAGTCGGAAGACAGACAAAACCGTGGCCAACAAAATGAAACAAAAGACAAACATAGTGGGACCTGTAGAAGTTAAAATTCTACTGTCACTTGGTGGGTGGCTGTCTCATGGACAATCATGCCACATCTCCTATTTTTATATAGAACACACAACACTACACTGAAAACTAAAGCTGGGGTAACACGAACCCTACAAAAACCAGGGTAAGTTCAGGTGCTCCGGAAGGGTAGGTAAATCCTTCTCCACTTTTAAAGGGATATTTTCATGCTCACACGAAATATTTACCAATCTACAATAGGATATAATAAACGAAATATTCTTTGATGAAAAAGTGATATAAATTCTTTCGAAATATTTGAACAAATTGCAATATACAAAATCCCTATTTTATTGTTAAGAATTATAAAATCAGATCGGAGATGTACAAAATGTACCTAATTCAAATGTCGCGGGTTACAGAAACAACCAATTAACTCGATTCACACTTGGTAGGCATTGAATTAATAATGACTTATCGTTGATCATTCAGCGTGTTCCAAACATAATTATGTACCAATAAACAAGAAATATTTCAGTATCCTATCCGTACATTTCAAGGAGTAATCTCTCATCAGTAGCATTAGAACCAAAACATAGTCCGAGGTCTAAACATAGTAAAAGAAGTGCTCAAATCGAAATAAAAAGACAAACCGTCGACATGCAGGGACAACAACTAGTGCAATACTTTTCGTGTCAAAGAGGTCTGACATCTGGGCCTGTGAATATCGACACAGTGGTTTAGAAATACAAATTTACCAATGTTAAATAAACATAAAAAATTGCATAAAATTTTCAAGCTATTTTAGGGTATCACCTCTTGAAATATATGCATTTTATTTTCAAATCAGTAACGTACAAATAAAATAGAAATACTTGTAATATTTTGATAATCTATAATCAAACATGAGCAGAGTGTGCAAAAGAAAGTCAAATACGAGCATTTGATTCCTTCAAAGTATAATATTTTAAACGTGGTAAGATAATGACCGTTTAATCCTGAACGGGTATGGTTTTTACACCAAATCAAAAACTTTTCTGACGCCCAACTATATGGGAAAAATATCTGGGCACGCAGTTACAAAAAATATATTGAAGCCGGTTTCTTCATATATGGCGTAATCGCTACTAATTACTGTATAAAACTAAAACAAGCAAGATCTGACAAAATGTCAGAATACTCAAGCTGTATCAATCAAAGTTTATGGTTTTGTGTCTTCTACTGAAAAGACATTTCTCCTTAAATTTTCTGCCACCTGGAACTGACATAACGTCGCTGGTCTTCCAATATTTCGTATGTGAGGTTTGGAATTTTTTACAGTAGAAGCAAAAATATTCATAGCTTTCTTACTTTGCATGCTTTCTCGGTAAAATCCATAGCTCAATTTACCATCATGACACGGATATCAACGTTATTTCACCTGAACCTGTGTTATATATTGACAAGCCTGAAGTCGACTTACGACATTTTGATCTTTAAATACTGTGCCATTTGCGCAACATACAACATTTTGCAATTTAAAACAGTTATTAATTTAGGAGTGTTGATAAAAAAAATTGATAATAAAAAGCAGGCAAGTTCATATATCAGACAACAAAGACGACGGACGCTATATGACCACAACAGGTAAGTATATGACAAAGAACAACAAAGACGACGGACAGTATATGACCACAAAAGTTAAGTATATGACCAAGAACAACAAAGAGGACGGACAGTATTATGACCACAACAGGTAAGTATAAGAACAACAAAGACGACGGACGCTATATGACCCTAATAGGTAAATTTATGACTAAGAACAAAAAAGACGACGGATACTATATAATGAACACAACAGGTTAATTGATTGATTAATTGATTGTTGTTAAACGTCCAGTGGCAAATATTTCATGCATATTCAGGACGGAAACAAGTTAGCAAATAATTAATCAATATAAAGACTGTAACAAAGGGACCAGTAAGGGAGGAACTTTTAGACTGCCACTGGAAAAATTGCGGGTTGGATGGCGGCGGAAACTTTAGCCTTGTAACTGGCCGCCTACTGACCGCTCAAAAAGAACTGTTACAAGGAGTCTTTCGCGAGCTTAGGACGTGGCATTTCCTAAACACGGGGCTTCTTTAACGTCTCCCCCTGGTCGGATTGTGAATTTATACATCCCCCACAATCAAGGACGCCCATTTAGAGGACTAGTGCCTCAAGGACCAAGATATCTAGTGCCTATTCTTTCCCCGACACAACCTTTGAAAACGGGAGTATGAACCTAAGAGTAAATGATAAGATGTTTTCAGTTGTCAAAAGTTACGTAAAAAGCATTTTGACAAAAACCTATTGGAAATAAATAATACACAGTCTTTTGACCCAGAGTTTGGAAAGAGTTTTTTGAAATGTTAACTAGTATTCCTATTTAACAAAAACTTTAATTTCTTCTTTTCTTTGCAAAAGACAGCAATTTCATTGGTTTTCATTTTAAGAAACCTAAATATTGCTTTTTTTAGGAGAATCATCAGTGAGAAATTCACAGACAAAATACCATATAGAGTATGGACAGAACATTACACTGGAATGTCAGTTACCAAAGCCTGATATGACAAATGTCTGTTGGGTGAAATTAGCACAAGAAAACAAAACTTCCATATGCAGAGCTACTAACCCTAAAAAGTTTGCTGGTATATCCTTGAACAGTCCAGGCCTTACAATTCTACACGCAGATGAGAATGACACTGCAAACTATACTTGCTGGGCTATGTATTCTAATAGAAATGACCCAGTAATTGGTCCACGTATACAGTTAAATGTATTTGGAGGTAAAATTAGCCTTTTCTTGCTGAAAATATTTTAAGGAAATCGGAATATCAGTCTCGTGGTGTAAGAGAAATGTCCTACAGAATTAAACTGCGATTCAGTTTGCCATTTTCGGTATCTATATAAAGAAAAAAACGCATATTAAACTTCGGCAAGAATTTAATGAATGTATTTCAAGGATAACAATGGTAGAAAGGTTACATGAGAAACACAGCTAAGTTAAAATTGTTTTTTTAAATAAAAAATCCATTGTAATTGAAAATGCACAACATCTGTATCGCATATGTCCTCAAGAACGTTAATGGCGGTCTTATACCATCTCCCGGTTGATGATCGACAATTATAAGGATTTTATTTTACACTGTTTTTAAAGCTGTTGAAAGATATGGGTGGCCGTACCGTCATCGCACACATTTGTCAGTTAAATCATTTTCTGTAAGTCTTGATTTTGGGGTTGACATTAACTTATACATTACCTGTAACCGCAGCTAAATATGAATGTTATTATTATGTACCGATTAGTACACTTCTTTATCTCTTTTTATTAGTTCTTTCATACAAGGACAGACGTTTTCTTCACCGTAAAGCACTGGCATGATATTTTACTACGTTACATTGACTGATCGCATCACGTGATCAGCTGTTAATGATAAAGGCATAACTAAACAGTTATAAACTATAGATCCTTGCGCCATGGTCGGGCCATGTAATTAGTGCGTTACCGCGTTCAACAAAACAATCGTTGCACTCTAATCTCCTAAAATATATTATGTAAATAGTCTGATCTTTGAAGTTGACATGAAAACAAAATATTGTTACTTAATTGAATGTGTCGAATCTACTTTTTTTGTTGTTCTAATTGGTCTTTTTTTGCAAAAGTTTTAGTGCTAACGATTGTTGTAAAGTGAAATCGAATTTTTATTGTAAACTTTTTTTGGTTTTTTAAAAGAAAATTTTGTTATGATAACAATTTGGGAACCTTTTAGGTGTACTTGTGTTCATGGTATTCCTTTCTCCAAAGAAAAAATTAGTGTGCTAGCTACATCTGTTTTATGCGAATGTTTTCATGTAAACAATTTGTATCCGTCAGTATAGTTCATATTGCCAGTTTGGTGGGCGAGTGCTCCAGCATATGAACGACATTCCAATGGGCAATAATTATGCTCCTCTCCTCGCCGAAATAACTTTTCACTCGTTTGTAGATTTTCTTCAAGAGATGTCACAGAAAAAAGAAAGAAGGCTACCCCAAACCTTTAATTTCAACTTCCGTTATATAAATTTTGTTCTCTCAGTGAACATTGCACGGTTCGGTGAATTTGTTCTACTCATCTAGCCTAATGAGCTTGAAATTAAAGACACAACAGACACTCCCAAGTCTGCCTCAAATCGTGATCCACATCCACATCCACATAAGAATATAGAGAAAGGCTACACACAAAACTATATGAAAAACGTGATGACTTCAACTTTCTGATAGTCATCCCGTTTATTGGCAGTAACCTGCCAGATGACACGGCGTATGGCGTATACATCTCCCAGCTCACAAGTTTTTCAAGAACATATGTCAAATACAGCTATTATCTAGTCAGAGCTGGGTCGTTGACACAAAAAATGCTGAGACAGGGATATCGGTTGAAGCCATCACTCCAGAAATTTTACGGCCAACACCAAAATCTTGTCAGTCGTTATGGAATATCCGTAACTGTTATCCTGTGAAGTTGAGGTGTTTACTTAAAACAAGCTGTTCGATTTCTCCGCCTGGAGGTTGTCATCCATTGAAATTTTCTCCTTACCCTTAAATGACTAATACCGGATTAGAAAATGGACAAATGGACATCGGCGGATGTCTTTAAAGAGGCAAGAACTTTTTTCATTGAGTTCGCATTATTCATAATTTTGGGGTTTTTTAGTTTTATTTGTATATTTTTCATGTCTCGTCTTGATCGTTTTCTCGAGAATTCCGTGTCTGTCGACTTTTCCCTTTTGTCTGGGCCTTAGGTTTCCTTTTGATTCCTCTTTGGGTCTATCGTATGCGAATTTTTTTCATGTTTGTTCTATTTATGCACCAGTTGAATGTACATTTAAGTGTTTCTGGGTTGTTTTTAATTAGAATTCTAAAGTTATAATGAAAACAGATTTTGATCCATCAAAAGCAGATTTTGTTATGCTGGCACTTTGGGGACATCTTCGGTATATTTTTATGTGTTAATAATACTCGTTTGTCTAAAGTTAACAGTTTACACCCGTCGGTATATTTTATTTTTCCAGGATAGCGGTTTTACTTACAATTTGAGTATTTTGGTTTATTTTCAGCATCGACAATTTCTGCCAGAATATCGACAACAGCCACATCACCAATGACTTCGAAAGCGATATTTTCTGTTTCAGGTAATAATCCAAACAGCATACAGAATATATCGGATTTCAATTGTATTCTCAATTGTCAAAGGCTGGGAATCAATACTTACGATAAGATCTTATTTGAAACATGATTTTGACTTCAGCGGTTACTTTTAAAAATATAAGAATATTATAATAGGGTTTGGGTTGCTGAATGGTCTAAATAACCGATTTATCCTTACTAGTAAAGAACTATAGCTTGCTGTTTATATATCGTGAGTTGTTTACCCCTGACTTCAGGGTGCGTTCGAATAACATGTGAAAAAGCTAGCAGCCTGTCCAAGATCGGTGGTTCTCTCTGTATAGTCTGGTTTTCGCTACCAAAGACACTGTCCGACTAAATGACTAAAAATAATTAAAATAGCGTTAAACCTCAGTCAAACAAACACATATCAAAACACAAACTGCACATCATTTCCAAATTTAACCTCCGCCTTACATAACAATGAAAACAACAAAACGCACACCCTGATTAATAAGCATTATCTGGTCTTATCTTATAAGAAGTAGCAAGGTGTACAGATTCTATCATGCTGCAACAGCTCCATTTTATAGTCTTATCTCAGCCGTTTTTCAAACATGTTTTCAAGCCAAATTATTGTAAATGTTTCAGCTTCATTTCTGTTTTATGGTGTAGCTGTTTTTTTTTCAGTCTTTACAATGTAATTTTTGTCACGTTAAGGATCTTTTTGCCGTTTTTGCATCAGTTGAAAGCACAATTTAGTTCCACCGTTTTTTTAATTGGAACTTCTGAATTTATAATGTAAATAGTTTTTTGTTAAACAAAATTAGATTTTGTTATGCTGACAGTTTAAGGACCTTTTCGGTGTACTTTTGCGTGTTTAAAATTTCCGTTTTCCAAAGTAAAATTTAGCGTGTTAACCGCTTTTACAACATATTTGTTTAGTTTGGTGGACAATTTTTCCAGCATACAAACGTCATTCCAAAGTGCACTAAATTTGCTCCTCTCCTCGCCGAACTACTTCGTCAGTTGTTTGTGGCAGACTTTCGTCAAGAGCTATCACAGCAAAAAAAGAAGGTTAGCCCAAACCTTTAATTCCAGCTTCCGTTAAATGTTAAGTAGATGCTGTTATCTCACTGAACAATGCACGATTTGGTGATCTTTTTCACCTCACCTACCCAAATGAGCTTGAAATTAAAGACACAACAGACACTCCTAAGTCTGCCTCATACCTTGATCTTTAATCTCGAATAAGAAAATGAAGAAAGGCTTCACACAAAACTTTATGATAAACGTGATGACTTCAACTTTCCAATAATCAGCTTCTCGTTTATTACCAGTAATTTTTCCAGCTGCTACGGCGCTTGTGTATACATCTCTCAGCTCAAGCGTTTTTCAAGAGCATGGGACGAATATAGCGATTTTCTAGACAGAGCTGGGTCGTTGACACAGAAAATGCTGAGGAGACAGGGATATGTTGTTCCTCGGTTATAGTCATCCCTCCAGAAATTTTACGGTCGACACAAAAATTTTCTCGGCCGGTATTGAATATCCGTTTTACGGATGAAGACAGACCTTTATCTGTGAAATTGAGGTGCAAACCAAAAACAGGCTGTTCGCTTTCTTCGCCTGGAGATTGTCGTCTCATGAAACTCTTACCTTTACCATGAAATGACTAAAACTGGAATTAGAAAGTTACAGTTCGGCGCATGTCTTTAAAGATACAGGAACTGCTTATTCTTTCAGACCACCTGGTGGGGCCCACATTGATCATAGATTTGTGTTTTAAGTTTTATATGTATACTTGTCATGTTCCATCTTGTTCGCTTTTTTAATATGCAGTATCTATCGACTGTTCCCTTTTGTCTGGCTCCTCGGTTTTCGTTCGATTTTTTCGGTGTGTCGTATGAATATTTTTCGTCTTAAACTTGCATCGGTTTGTATTTTAAATTTTTCCAGGCTAGCAGTTTATTTACTATTTGAGTATTTTGGTTTTTTTTTTCAGCATCGACAACTTCTTTGGGAATATCAAAAACAGCTACATCACCAATGACTTCAACAGCAATATCCTCTCCCTTAAGTAAGAACATCTTTTCCAAATCTAACTTACATCCATCATAGCAAAGAAACACCACAAAATGCACACCAATTGCTGATCAATAAGCATTATCTTATAACAGGTAGCAAGGTGTACAGATTCTTTCATGCTGCAACAGACTCCATGTTATTGTCTCATATCGTTCGTTTTACATAGGTGTCAAGTTAAATTATGGGCAATGTTTTGTCTCCATTTCTGTTGCAGCTGTATCGTTTGTATTTTACAAATTGTATTTTTTGTCGCGTTAAGTATTTTTGTTCCAATTGTTCGATTTTTGCACCAGTTTTAAGTATATTTTAGTACACAGATTTTTTTAAAATTAGAACTTCAAACATTTTAGGTCTATCAATACAAGATTTTTAAATGCTGACAATTTGGGGAGCTCTTTAGTGTTTTTTGTTTGCTAATGATTTTCGTTTGTCCAAGGTAAAATTTAGTGTGTTAACTTTGGGTCTGTCTTGTGCGAATTGTTTTATGTAAATTATTTGCCTCCGTTTGTATATTTTATTTTGACAGGCATGCAGTTTTTAATTGCTATTTGAGTATTTTGGTTTATTTTCAGCATCGACAACTTCTTTCAGAATATCGACAGCAGCCATATTACCAATGTCTTCGACAGCGATATCTTCTCCTTCAAGTAAGAAACAGGTCAGAATACAGAAAGCTTCGGTTATCGTAGCTTTGGATTCTCAAATGTCAAATGCTGGAAGTTACTACATACGACAAACCCTTATTTGAAACATGATATTTATTGCAGCATTTGAATAGAAATAAAATATATGGAAAGCCGTTGTGGAATTTATTCC
>JAULBM010047290.1:0-20428 GCA_032357055.1 Geukensia granosissima | reverse complement strand
TTTGATTTCAATGGGAAGATTTATGAAACCGGTTTTGAAAACTGGTTTTGGATTCGTTGTAATCAAACATGACCTAATAAACTACATGTTCATTACAATTATAGTTAGATTATATATCTCAAAATTAAGATGCACTCGTCGCAACTTCGGTCGAGTCCGTAGGGTACCGGAAACAGACGAGGATGGCCGAATGAGTTTTAAAAAATCCAACAGGAACCGGAAGATGGTTTGGTTTAGGAAGAAAAAGAATAATCTGAAATTTATGTAAGCTTCATCATGTATACATGTATGCATGCTGTTTGTAATATATTTTTTTTTTCTTTAAAAAAAACCACATGTGATTATGTGTAAGATGTTAATAAAGCATTTGAAACCTTGAACCTAAAAGAAAATCAAGGAATATAAAACCTGGCATGTTAAAAGAACATCATTTACGTCTTGAACATGAATACTGTGCTGTTGCAGCTAACACTTGTACATTTTTTTCGTGTTCACCAATAATTCAATAACATAATTTTCAGAAAGTATAGAGCACATGCACCTGTGTTTAGTCAAGATATTTCTATATCTTGTATATTTTATAGAATATATATAGAATATGAAGACTGAAAACAAATTTACTCTATATTTTATGGACCAAAACGGGCCAAAAAGTTGAATTTTTTTTCAAAATTACTGAAAATGCAAAATAAAACCGAATTTGGTAAGTATTTCTACAATGTTTGAAGTATAATAGAAAAAATGGTTTAAACGTATTTTATTCATTAAACAAATCACAACAATATACAGACATTAGGTAAAAAAAAATAAAAAAATAAAAAAATATAAAAAATTAAAAGATTTAGAAACAATCTAATCTGCTTATATTATTCGGTCTCCATACATTTACCAACAATTTTATTTATCTGTACATATCTTGGTACGCGAAGAAAAATACAAAGGTGAAATTGTAGTGAAATGCAGTTATTTAAACAAATGTGATTATGCATGGGCTCAAGTTACTGCTTAAAATAAAAAAAATTGAACAGTTTTGAAAATTTTTATGTTTTGTTCCTGGATCAGATCCTTTGAACCAAATACTATTGATTGATTGAATGCTGCTTAACGCCCAGCGGCAAATTTTTCATGCATATTCAGGACGAGAGCATATTAATGAATAATGATATTGGATGAACATTGCTTTGTGCAAGACTGACACGCTGAGCCAGATTTTTATGTGCTAGCAACAGTCCACAGGAAGACACGCTACTTTACCCAGACACATTATTCTTTCTCTGGGCCTACCAGCCTTTGCTCTCACTCCTAAATGCAGCAAATACAAATTTTAATGTCTTTGGTTTGACCCGGCCGTTGATCTAACCCACGACCTTCCACACCCGAGGCGAGCACGCTTACCATTACACCACAGAGGCATGAGAACCAAATAATAAAAAAAATTCTGGTTATGGCCACTTGGACATCGATTGTAAAAATGGTTTCATTGGGTAATTGATCAGCTCTTACAAAATGTAATAAAAAGTGAGTTTGAATCGACATAACTGTACAGTTGAGCGAATTAATCAAATTACGTAAAACAGAAGTTCATTATAAAGTAAACTACTGCTTGTTCATAACCAATCCTGCATGCAAAATCTGACCGATTCTAGTTGCCCCACTAATGCTTTTGACAAGATTTATATGCTTAATATTTAAAGGGATTTGGAATTATGAGCATCCATGAAAAATTTATTCGATAATTTAATATAGAAAATAAACAGAATAAAGGCTGGTTTTCGTAAGATTATCGATGTTGTCTGCTTGACGCATATAATGACCATTGATATAGGCAATGGAATAAAGTTAGTGTTTTCCCTCCCTTTCTTTTTTTTATTTGGTCATTTAACATATTTAGTTTATTCATAAAAAAGGATATGTGGCATGATTGTGCATGAGACACCCTACCACCAAATGACAGTCGAATTTAAACTTCTACAGGTCCCATTATGTTCTTCAAAAATGAACCAAAGTCCATATCAAAGCTGTAACAGCCCCCCAGTATACAAAATACAAAATGTGAAACTATAAATAAAACATGACAATCGATCTAAAAAAATAGGAGATGTGACATGATTGTCCCTGAGACAGAAACCCACCAAGTAACAGTAGAATTTTAACTTCCACAAGTCCCATTATGGCCTTCAACAATGAACCAGAGTCCATACCATAACGGAAGCTGTAAAAGGCCCCGAAATTCAAATTGTGAAACTATACATAAAACACGACTGTCGACCTAATCTAAAGCAAAAATGGTCACATATAACAATAAATGACTGTTTTCACTTTTAAAGTTTTGCACAAGGAAGTTTGGCATAAAATCCTATGTACAGATGATGGGATTCACTGGTATTTTAAATACAGAATCAAATATTTTTGTTAGTGTTTACGAACGTCCTTAAATGATATTGTATTCTTGAAAGTGTTCAGTACATTTAACTGAACTATTTTAGTAAAAGTAAAAAGTATAAAATTATTTTGTTTAGTGATTTTACGAACAGACTGAACTATATTTTTCCATTGATCCTGTAAGACCTCCTGATACGAACACTTAATTGGGTTAATTCGATATAATTTTTATTTAGACATTAATGAAAAAATAGCCCACCGTACTGATATCTTTTAAGAGCTCAGGATTCGGACTTCATAACCTGTATGAGTTAAGAGTTCATCAAACTGAAAAAATCAGTTATACATGCATGCATTAAGTTAAGACTACATTTTCGTGGGTTTGGCTCTTCTGGCATTATGGGCTTCTGTTTTGACTTTTGAGCAGAGGCGAACGTAAAGTAAGCGTACTTAACACACCCTGTAACTCTCATGAAGGAAACTGTATCACTTTCTGTGTTAATGGTAACGATTTTATGAAAGCGAACAATAAACGTCTTCGCAATGATTTTTTCAATAAATGTGTTTCATATAGTGGAAAACAACATTGACCGAATACTTTTTTCAAGTCTGTGTACTTGCTTTAATTTATTGTAACACGTGTAATACTATAATCCGAGAGTAGCTTCAGCTGCAGTGTATTAGAGCTTTGTTTGATATGTCTGATTGTAAGTTAGTCATGTCTATTTTTTACTGATCTAAAAATGGAAGTTTGGGGTACTCCAAGTTATTTATATGTTGCAAGAATTTCCGAATAAATACAAAAACTGTTAAGACGTAGACCTGAATTTTACAAAACTTATGTGAAATTAATCCCCAAAGTGTTCAAATAATTATACTATCATGATAAATACCATAATGCTGGAAAAATATGTACTAAATCAGTTATGCTCATTAAAAAGTGCACTCAAAGTAAATTCCAAAATTCATCTAAATATATTCCGCATTATGCCATATCCTCGTCTTAATTGTTCAATAATATAGGTAGCTACACTGGGGTAGATTAGTGTGAAATATAACAAATCTTTAGATTTTTTTAGAATCCACATTTGATTCACGCCAACTCCAGAATGTTTTTTTTTTCAGAGTAACTATGTCTAAACCCATAGTTTTTCGACAATAAATTAAAGATCTATATATTTACTATATATGTAGACTAAAAAATCCTTAGTGTAAGAAATAAATTTCTTCTATAAGGGTAACATTAATGTTCTGGGAAGGGACAAACCTTTTTTTGTTATTAACCACTCTGATTCTAATAAAAAGTACTCTAAAGATGACATTTGCAGAATACTAGATTTCTTGATTGACAAAATTTTTGTAATGTTTGGTGGACGTGTGTTTCAACAGACTGTCGGTATTCCGATGGAGACCAACTGTACACCCCTTCTCGCTGATTTATTCCTTTATTCGTTTAAAACTGATTTTACAGAGAGCCTTCTGCAGAGAAAAGAGAAAAAGTAACCTCAATCTTTGAGTTTCACGTTCCGCTAATAGACAATTTTTTTCACTGAATAATTCTAAATTTGGTGACTATGTTGACTACATCTATCCAAATAAACTTGAAATCAATGATACTACAGTAACAGAAAGATCTGCTTCAGACCTTAACTCACACCTAAAAATTGACAGAAAGGCGGGTTAAGAACAAAACTTTACGAAGAGCGGTGAATTTGATTTTCCCATTGTAAACTTTCCGTTTAATCTAGGAAACTTCCAGCCGCACCTGCATACGGAGTGTATATTTCTCAGTTGATAGATAGTCAAGGAAGTTTGCTTCCTTGCAGCATTTTATTGGTTGAGGGTTGCTGCGGACAAGAAAGCTACTGAATCAAGGGTTTCTCAGGGAAAGATTAAAGTCGTCACTCCTGAAATTTTTCAGTCGTCATCATGTTTTACAAATAACGATGGATATCTTGCCACTATCGTGACAACAAATCCGTTCATACACCAGTTGTGACTAACTTCGATTGCGACTATGACCGGCTTTGTCTTGTGAGTAACACTACGGGTGCCACTAGAGGGACAGGAGTTGCTTACCCTTCCGGAGCACCCGAATTCACCCTTGCTTTTGTAGGGTTAGTCTTACTCTAGCTTCAATTTTCAGTGCAGGTTTGTGCGTACTATGTTTGTCTTTCTTTTGGCCACGGTCATGTCTGTCTTCTGATTTAATGATTTCTGTCTGCCTCTTTGGTATCTTCGAATTCTATTTACAGCGACTGATGAAATCAATTTCAAATATTGAAAGTTGTAAGTATTCTTTCATTTTACTACCAAATTGTTGAGCTGTGTTGAAACTTCATACCAGCTAAATTGAAAATGGCCGACTACAAATTTTAAAATAGCTGTACAGATGGTCTTATTGTACATATATGTTCATAGTATATTGAATATAACAAAATCTGGACGAGGGAAATGAAATGATCAACGGGATATCTAGTAGAAGCATCGCAAAATTATATATGGAGTGTGTTTTCTACATTCATCTCCTGGATCGAGTATATATAGAGAATGTCTCGATATTAGACAACACATTTAATATGTACAGTGTTAAATTAATCAACATGGGAGAGGATTAAATAAGGATTCCCTATTTGAGGAGTAAAACATGTATGTAACAAACCTGTACATTCCGATCGAATAACCATCATTTTGTGAAATCATCATCATAATTAGATTAGTCTATATTATTTAACAACAAAATTCTGTCAAACTAATGAATCCCATAGACTTAACCAGTCATGAAGCTGTGTCATCAACTACAGCTATAGAATGAAGACGTCAAAAACAGATAGAAAATACAAACGGGACAAAAGTAACAATGATGGATTAAAAATATTGAGAAAAGAAATAGCAATGAAGTCCAACATCCAAGGAAAACAACGCACATAGTCCTTAATTAATTTAAATAACTGCTAGGACTAGAAAAGGCTACAAAGCTTAAAAGGTCAAATCAGGTCATTAAAGTAAACAAATATCTGTTGCCAATAAGCAAGACTAACTTTCAAATCTGTAACAAAAACGGCCGACCAGTTGAAAAATTCTTTTACTCAGGGACAAATAAGAAAACAATAACGATCCTTTAAAGATTTGGAACCCTCTATATATAAGGAGGAAAGGTCAATTTAGATTGTTTATATTAGTTGCAGGTATTTAAAAAGTCACTTAAAATCTCCAAAATACATATATTTATGTTGCATTTAGTATGATCGTGTACAAGAGATATGACGATAATTCCAAATTAAGGAATTACATGCATGAATATTCTCTTCAAGAATTCATTTATAAGGTTCTTTTGGTAGATTTCTTTATAGTTTGGGTTCTCCAAATAGCAGGACCACTTTTTTTACGAAAAATATATTATTAATTCCCATTTCAACCGATCCGATCATTCAGTCCTCTCAATGAAGGTGCGTATAATTGTCAAGATTTACCACCCATCGAATCACCCAAAGCTAAGCGAACCCCTCAGACAAGAAAGAGAAAATTCTGGATTCGAGAATTAGGTTCTGCATTTACTTATGTACTCAACAATCAAATAGATAGTGTAGATAGCTTATCAAGCTGTAGTTCTTTGAACAAAATGGAGTTGTTTAATATTTCCTAACGACGTCCATGTAGCCATGGTCATCGCAAATGCACGAGTCCGGACGTTCTCGTTGCTTCAATTGATAACGCGTCTTCTACCTTTTCTACAAAAACCACTTGGACTACATCACATTCGTACTAGACTTTATTTCTTACGACTCTCCAGTCTGAATAGACTTTTTGAAAAATGCTCCACTAACTTTGCTCCCGATGCAAAGTTAAGTCTGAATAAACTACATGCTATTATTATGGACACTGCACGGTACAGATTATTCACGCCAGTTTGTACATCTAAAGAGGATGATATCCAACGTTATTTTAAGGTACATTTTGCAAACAATAGTCTGGATGTCACTAACATAAGCAATATACTCCACCATAAAACCTTTCAATCAAAATACAACCTTATTTTACTGAAAAATTCACTCCATTAATCTCTTATACCTACACTGAGCCTGTTGCGTCCAGCATTTTCAACTACAAGAAAGTTTTGCAGCACTTCATTATTGATGATGTGAAATAAAAAACCCCCCGACTGCTCCTGCTCGTCGTCCCCTTCAACTAAAGTCCCGCTGGGTACATCATTACCGATGACCTCATTTTTGTTACAAATAATAAGCTATGACAGCTGCTATCTAAAGGTCCTAAATATCTAGTGCCAAATCCTATTAATTGGAAACAAAACTTCAAGCTCTTGATGGACTAAGCGGAGGACTTTGCTAGACAATGGGCGAAGCGAGAAAAGGTAGAGGTTGATATCCTTTCTGAATGGGTCAAAACTGTCAGATCATTAATTCAGATTCGTATTAAAAATTTAAAGCGTCGATGAGCACTAAAGCTCCTTCGGTTTTCAAGGACCCAGCTGTCATGAGGGACTTGTCCGCCATCTATGAAAAATTTGTTGTTGTTCCAGCCGATAAAGCCTTAAATAACCTTATTTATTTGTAAAAAACACTACCTTGATTGCTTGATAAAAGAGCTCGGCATCAAAGACACATCTGATAACACGACATATACACCTACTACACTTTCTAAAGAAGAGATCCTCGTTAACCACAGGTAGGTTCTGCCTTCATTTGGTATTGACACTAAAGAAGATGAGTCGGATATGGCTTCTATATTCAGGAGACCAAAACTACACAAGTGTCCACACAAAGAAAGATATATAGCGGGTTCATCCAGGTGCTTCACCAAACCTCTTTCTAAATTACTAATTTTGTACAAGTATTCAAACGTTTCACTTTTCTACCCTTCATGCCACGATTCCACATTCACAGCTTAAAGACCATCTTAGGAAATTGATACATCAGTGTTTACAACAAAATGGAAATCCAAGATATAAACATTTTGATTTAGGTTTAAAGATGTCTTACTTTGTGAGAGAACACATTGCTTGTGCTAATGAATACAGTGAAGGTGATATTGTCAAAATGCTGGACTTTCTGATTGACAACATTTTTACAATTTGATGGGAGAGTTTTTCATCAGACCGTTGGCATTCCAATGGGCACAAATTGTGCGTTTCTACTAGCCGACTTGTTTTTTGTACTATTATGAAGCAGAATTCATTCAGCGACTCCTGCGAAATAACAAAAAGGAATTGGCCAGATCGTTAAATTTGACATTTCCATATATCGATGATGTTTTGTCATGGAATCCTACGTCTAGTGAACATCTTGACCAAATATATCCCATCGAACTAGAAATAAAGGAAACCACAGACTCAACAAAATCTGCTTCATACCTAGATTCATTTCTCGAAAACTTGTTTCTAATATTCACGACAAACGGGATGACTTTCCTATTGTAAACTTCCCATATTAATGTGGCAATATTCCTGCTTCCCCTGCCTACGGTGTTTATGTTTCGCAGTTGATTCGATACTCTCTTGCCTGTCCCAAGCATCAGGATTTTCTGAAGAGAGCTTTGCTGTTGTCGCATATATAATATAACAAGGATACATCGAATGAAGGTTGAAGTCGTCCCTCCTAACATTTTATATTTTTTAGTTGATCCATATTGTATCAGTTTATCTCAACTAGTTATGGACTTGTTACCAGTAATACGAAAACAAGTTGACCTTTTCTCGGATTGACGTTAACACGGATTAGAGTTTAAAGATTTCATGACATGTTTTGCGCGCAAGACAGGGGATGCTTACCCTTCATGCGCATAGGATCCCACTCCTGTTTTGAAAAGGAGTTCGTGGATTCCAAGCCTTTGTTCCTTTCGTTTACGTTTGATCTTTTAGTTTGTTTCAAATTTAGCTTGTCTCTTTGGACTATGTACGTTTGATCTCTCACATGGGTATTCTATACTGGACTCTTACAATGTCAATTAATGTAAATGGAAACGATAGAGCAATTCTCATCCTAATCAACCCTGGTTAAACAGTTTTACCTGTAGTTTGATCAACAGGCTAATAACTACTTAAAATCGATCAATGATTTTATAACTATCTAAATGGTCAATTGAGATTGTTGTTATTAGTTGCAGGAGTTCAAAAAGTTGCTTATAGTTTCGAAAATACAAATGTTAATTTTGTATTTAGTATGATCGTGTACAAAAGCTATGAAGATAATTTTAAATTAACGAATATGATCTTAACAAATTACTTTGCAAATTACAAAATTACCAATGCTTAATAAATATGGAATGTTTTGTATGCAATATGTATCGTTCAAGGAGTAACCTCTCAACAGTAGCATTAGAACCAAAACATAGTTAGTCCAAGTTGCAAGGTTCTCAGAGTATATAAATCTAGATATAGTATGGAACTTCAGAAAATACATAGGCCAGTCCATATGACCAATAATTGTTAGGCTAAGGAGAGAGCAGTCATTTAGGATTCTTCATCACAGATATGTGTCCGTGGTAAAATATCTAGAAAATATAATCGAGATATGCCTTAGAGATCGAACTTCCACCTTACTGTACTTGATGTTTTCTTTATTTTTTACTACCATAAAAAGAAAACAACCAAATTTTCGTTCAGCGACGTTTTTTTATTTTGTTAAAATAATTTATCTCTTTTCGTTGACAAATTTCGAAGGTGTACAAAATTCCAAATCCCTTGAACAACAGTTATCCGAAGAAGAAAAAGAATCCGTTTATGTCTTAGACCAGTTAAGAATAGTGTGCAGCAAGCCATTTACCAACATATAACTCTATTTCTCCGTCACAATTTTGGTGAATATGTTCAGTTTTTTAAACAAGGATAGATACTGAGTAAAAGTCGAGGACTTCTCCACTCGCCACACGTTTGCACGACTGGAAAAAGATTTGAACGCATCCCCCTAGAATACTTGAATTATCTTTCTTGGACTGTTGGTTATAACTAGAAACGTTGAAATGATAAAACTGACTTTAATATTTTCCATTACAAAAATGTTAGATTTCCTAATCAACAACATCGATCTTTGTTCAGTTTGGTGGACGAGTTTTCCAGACGATCGGCATTCCAATGGACACTACTTGTGCTCCTCTTCTCGCCAATCATTTCTTCACCCGTTTGAGGCGGACTTTTTTCAAGAAATGTCACAGAAACGACAAACGAGCTTGAAATTAAAGACGAAACAGATATTGTCAAATCTGTCTCATACCTTGATTTTCATCTCGAATTGAACAATGGATGGAGGCTTCACAGAAAAATATATGAAAAACGTGATGACAATTGTCCAATAGGCAACTTCCCGTTCGATCATTGCCAATCATTGGCAGTAACATTCCAGCTGGCCCGGCGTATGGTGTATAAATCTCTCAGCTCATACACGCATGTGTCCAATTAAAGATTTTCTGGACAGAGTTGGGTTGTTGACACAAAAACTGCTCAGGCAGGGATATTTTATTCCTCGGTTGAAGTCATCACTCCAGAAATCGGCACAATGTTGTCGGTCGACATGAAATTGCCATTTCACCGATGAAGACAGACCTTTTCCTGTGAAGTTGCGGAGTGAAAAAACAAAAAGAACCCCCAAAAAACCAAACAAAAACAGGCTGTTCGCTTTCTCCGCCTAGAGGTTATGATCCGATGAAACATTCCCCTTTACCCTGAAATGACTAATAATGAAAATGAAAAGATATGAGGTAAATGCCAAAGAGACTGCACTCCAACCACTAGAAAAAACAGAGTAAGTAATTTACAAATCAAGAGGTCTCAATAAGGCCTTCAAGAAGGGTGGATAACCACTCCTTGTGAAAATCTCAAAATCGCCCCAAATAAAAAGTCGTGTATGCGTAAAATAATACTGCTTAACCTGAATATTATCAGAAATGTAAATGTAACAAAACATTAAACACAAAGACAAACATATGACCACAATTCTTGACTTGGAACAGGCACATGAGGCACTGAAACATGGGTTGGGTTAAATTAGTTTAGTGGGTACCCAACCCTCGCAACGAGTGGTCAACGGTATAAAATCAAATACACAAAAGCAACACTGACGAACCAAAAACAATCAAACAGAAGGTCACCAAATCCGACTAGAGAGGACCTTAATTACAATAAATATACTTAACACAAATACATCTACATGCAACAAGATGATACACCTCTAATGAATCCTCGCAGTAAAAGCAAGCTCAGGATGAGATCCCTGATGATAAAACATCAAGCTTATCAACACGAGATGTCATCAAACACAGAATGTCCGACGATTCAATAATGAGTCAAAAAACGTGAAGAAAGACAAGATGGACGCAATGCAAAATGTATTAATATTTGTGTAATGATGCGATCAGTTTATTAATACTTGTACCGTTAAAAAGAAGTTTTAATATCTTGACTACAACGACGAACTTGTACCTCTTTTGGATATGTTTGCTAAACGGAACGTTGACATTCAAGGGATCATTTTTAAATTTGTAAGCTTTATATGTAATGTTTCCATAGAATGTAGGATGTGATATCCCTTGTCGTATCAATACTCTACATTTGTAGCCGTATTTTTGTATTATTACATCTTTGTATTGGTTTAAAATCTTGAAAAGTATTGTGAAGCTTGTGAAATTTGTATCCCTGCTGAAAAATTTTACCAGCAAGATGTATAGATTGAAAACATTAAAGTCAGAATCTTCTGTGCAAACACGGGCAAATCGAACTAGTTGTAAAACGTAATCTCCATACGAAGGAGCTAAAGGCAGGTCCCTATCGAGAAACGGAAAGTTAACTAGAGGTTAAGAAAATTACCCCTTTTATCATAAATTTTAGTGTATAAACAACCCCGTTCAATTTTTAAATCCATATCTAAAAAAGGAGTATGACCATTACTGATATTTAAATATATTCAATGTAATATTTGTTGTTCTGTCAAGTTTGTAGCTTGGAACGTGTTCAAACTATGAGTTTTATTGCGTAGGCCTCTATATAATACTTTCGACAGACATATACAAATTTATTGGCTGCTTTATCTGCAAGAACAAACACAAACGTTTTTTGAAGTTTTTTAATTTTAAGTTTTATTCTTGAATATGGGAGATATGTCATGTTCCGTCTTGTTCGTGTTCTCGATATTGCCGTGTTTGACGACCTTTCCCTTTGGCCTGACCCTTCGGTTTCTTTCTCTTTCTCTTACAATGATAATCGTGTGTAGTTTTTACGATCGAGTCTTGGCTGCATATTTAAGGGTTAAACTATCGAAATTTTATTTACTACTTAATAATATTTTTGTTTCTCTAATTTCTTAAAAGAGTTATATTGTTAAAATATTGCCTGAAAATCCTCGTTGAATGGTGATGCCGACTATCAAGGATTCATGTGAACGCGGGTTTATGATAACTTTTTTAATAATCAGTCGAGAGGCGTGAAAATCGCATAAGCTTGTTAGATGCTATATATGACTGCACTTACATACTATACACACCCCGGTATGCATTCTTTTTCGAACATAAGTACTTGAGTCATAGATTTTATCATAGACCATCACCATAATGTCTAAATTTTAGATAGATACTATAAGATTTATTAAAAAAAATGCATTTTGTACATAATTATAGTTACAAACAAAAAATAAAAACATACACAGTTATCAGAGACTATACATTGTGGTAGCATTTAAATTCAGAATGAATGTCTATGAAATCAACTTAAGGTTTAATAAAAGTACATGATATTATTAGGATACTGAGGAACTTGGATTTTCTAATGGTATAGCAAGTTGTGTTTGTTCCATTAACGAGGCTTTAGGTTAGTGGTAATATCCTAAGGTAGGTTTAGTATGAAGCCAATTATCGCTGCCAATAGCAAGCCTATCAGGGAACATGGTGCTGTAACTGAAAAAAAGGAACAAAATAGTTAATAGCTGAGTTTAAAATTCGTTAGCCTTCGTTTGATCTTTTAGTTTGTTTCAAATTAATTTTGTTTCGTCTCTTTAGACCATACACTTCTGATCTCTCACATGGGTATTCTACACTGGACTTAAACATTTCCCAAAGTTTGTTCGAATGACTAAGAATATTAACATACACAAATATCCATTTATAAATTGCATACAGTTTGATTTTTGCTAACACGAAGGGAATTCAAACAGGAAGCACGTGTATTTGTTTGTGAACCCAAGATTGTGGAATGGGTTAAAAACTGAATGGAACCATGATGCATTATGAGATAGAATTGGATCAACTTTTTATTAACCACAAGTTTAAAAGACTTTGAAGTGTGAAAATAGAAGAACAAAGATGTCTAGAATGCTATATAAAATTTTGAGAAATTTTTGAACAAGTCTTATTATTTTCATTCAGTGCAGAATTATTATGTAAAAAATTCCGGTGCATGTAAACGTTATTCAACAGAAGAAAAAGAAGCAGGTCATGAATATGTTTACTGTTCATTTTTATAATTATGAATGAAAGTTCTCGAGCAGGACAGGTACTTCCAGCTCCGACTAAATTCAGAATACAATGAAACTGTCCAAAATGTTAGAATTGTCGGTAATGGCCATTTTCCCTTTTTGCTGTCCTAGTGTTGCGATAAAAGGTTTTTGATCATGAGTTCTTCCAACATAAGTTTAATACGATAGCTCCAGCTATTTTCGTTGATGCGATATAGCTAACAATTTCTGGTGTATAAAATGGCACTGTTATCATCAAAATGAAATCAGTTCATTTTGTACAACAAACTCTTCAAAATTCATAAAACCACTGATAGTGATTATTTTGCAATTTACTCTTTATCAATCCACGAATTATGTCTTAAATAACAAGGTACTTACAATTTATAATTTAAAATGTTTTAAATTTTAGGAGAATTTCTTTTATCTGTAAAGGAAATTGTATTAATTTTGTCATTTAAGGGATTGATAGTTTCCATCTGACGCGTTATAGGAATCTCAAGTACTTCTGATCACGTGGGATGTGCTTTTTAGTAGACCTTGGTTGATTAACTTCCAGTGATTATTATTATATAAGGAAAACTAATTACTGTTTGCAGATCCCATTGCAGATGCACATGCTAGAATGAGATTTGGATCACAACCAGCATAGATTTCTGTTTCATCGCTGCCATCATCACAATCAGCATCACAATTACACTTGAAAGATTCTTCAATACATTGGATTGAGCCAGCTGAACAGGTAAACCATCCGGTAGGACACATCTGTTTAAAAAAAATCGCAAACATGAATACTAAATATTACATTAAAATATCCTATACCAAGACAGTAATAAATGATGAGACCAATGACTTGGCATGAAACCGCAGTAGATGATCATGCACCAATTACTAAGATAATATTTCTCGTACACTTAATATATCAGCATCGATCTTACCTGAACATACTGTCCAGAAGACGCTGTTGGGCATGCTTGTGTGTTACATGAAGAAAATTCGCTTGAAGAGCCACTACAGTCCAAACCTCCATTTTGTGGATACGGATCGGAACATGTTCTTGACCGTGTATATTGTCCACCTCCACAGGAAACCGAACAAATACCGAAGGAACCCCATTGTGACCACGCTCCATCAACTGTAAAGATAAGCTTCATCTAAGGCATAGACCATTTGACTTTCTGAGATTTTTAGAAGAATTTATCTGACCCTGATTTTTGTAAAAAATAATTTGACCAGCGGGCAAATAAAAAATTCTGACCCGCATGCAGATTCCAGACCTCCCCCCAGAAAATCAAATGGTCCGTGCCTAAATGACGAATATCCTGAATGACTATCGTTAGTGCTAGCAAAGTATCATCTCCATTCTTGTACTGTTATTAAGGTATTCACATGTTATAACAGCAGAAACAATTAGATGAAAGCTATTTGAGGTAAAGATTTGCTACAGCCACTTGCTAAGACATCTAAATTACTAATGTAGAATTTTATGGTACAAGTATAACATAAGGCAAAATCATAAATCAATTCATACAAACTTACTCAGGTTAAACTTACTTATACAAACTTGTGTATTACAATCTTGTTGGTCAGAAGCAGATCCGTTACAGCTTGCACCACCATACTGTGGAGCTGGATTGGTACAACTTCTGGTCCTGTCCTGTGTACCACCTCCACAGGTAACGGTACATATACCCCATGAACTCCAGTCAGTAAAACCTCCGTCAACTGCAATATCAAATATCATACATTATACTTTATTGTTTAAGAAGAACAAGAATCTTTAGGAACTTGTGTTGAAGGAAAGGACTAAGAAACAATGTTTCAGAAACCACCTTTTAAAAGAATCATGGAACTTATAGACGATAAAATAATGTATTACGATATAGTTACGACAACTATAATATTTTTTACCTCTATTTTATATGTGTTTAAAATACATTTTTTTAGTTCGATGATCATTATTGTCTGTGAAAATTGTCTTTGAGGGACAGATTTTTTATGGTTCCATATTTAAATATATAGTGTTTTGTCATTGTCGTGTTCGGCTTGTTCTTGTTTCCGTATATATTGATTTGTTCTTTTTTGTGTGACCTTTCGGTCTGTCTTAGCTTCTTCTTTTATCTATTTTGACAAATGGCAATTAAGGTTTCTTACTTGGACACATAGCAAGTGTACAATTCTGAGATTCTGAAGCATCACCACTACATGTTTGACCACCGTACTGTGGAGCTGGATTTGTACAAGTTCTGTATCGCATCTGTACCCCATCTTCACAGGTTACGGAACATGTTCCCCACGATCCCCAACTTGACCAATCACCGTCAACTTCAAAGAAGAAAAACATCTTGGTTAGTTTGCATGGTTAATAATCTAGTAGAACTAAAGGTCGTATAAAATTTCTTTCATTTGTCATTCAAAGGTTTTCAACATTGAAAGCCTTAAAAGTTTAGGTACCAAATTTTTCACGGCACAAAAAATTATCTTCTCGTTTTTGAACGATATACAATGTTTTTATTTTATTTCTCAACAACAGTCGAAATGTCACCGTAGTAGTAGTCTTTGTCACGAAAATAGCACTTAGAAATCACTTAAACGTTTTTAAATGGAATATGAAATGAAAAAAGTGCTTTGGCATGAAATGCAAGTAAAATCCTTTACAAATGCGTAGATCGCCCTTAAAAGTTTCAAGCTTCCAACTATATTTAATCGTGTTACCATTTGTACATACTTGGGCAAGTAACAGAAGATGTACACGCTCTAGATTCTGTGGCATCACCGACGCACTGCAATCCTCCCCATGCAGGAGCTGGGTCTGTACAGGTCCTTGTTCTTGTCTCCAAACCAGTTAAACTGCTGCCAGCAGGGTGACAGGTCTGTGAACATGATCCGTAAGAACTCCAAGTTGCCCAATTACCATCGACTATAATTAATCAATAAAGAGGTAATACTCCGATATACATGTGATACCTGTATAAAACTTGATTTCTACGAGAAAATTACTTCTATAAAATTATAAGCTGTAGGTAAAGTATGAAGCTCTGATCAATGGAGGATATTTGCTTCGTCAAAGTGATTGTTCACCTAGACCACAAAGGTTGTGAAAATTAATTGTCTACTCTATGTCAGGCTTTTGCAGATTGTGATTTTCAAGGTATATTAAATTATATGAGAGTTTCTACCTTTGTATTTGTTTTTTAGTCGGATAATTTACTCAGTTACCATGACAACATAGATTTTCCTGTATTTTGATTTGCTTTTGCGATTGCAAATGAGAAAATTCTCAGACTTAAACATATTTTTATTTTTGCATCTCTGATGCTTGGACACACAAAGATTGTGACGTAAAATATTTCACAGCCTCAATTTTCATAAAGCTTCTTTGTGAGATTTTTCTCATATATTCCGAACATTTTATTTGTCAATGTTTAAGTCGAAGAAATCCATAACTTGAGGAAAAAGGGGTACTTGTGCGAATTTACCATGATTTCAAACGGATTGAGTAAATGACACTATATTTTGGTTTTAAAAAACTTTACCAGCTGAAATACAGTTACTTACTTGGTGGAGGTTTAGCACAGTCTTCATCAGACAAACCATCGCCATCATCATCTACAACAAATCAAGAATACTTCAATATTTTCTTTGAAACTGCAATGCGATAAGCAGACATTTACTTTAAATTACATGTTTACCAATTGAATAATATGGTTAACTCTGATATGCCATATGAACATTTAAAGGATTAAACTCTAATCATAAGAGCCAAAACTAGTCATAGAGGTTCGTTGCGATGTAGTACAAATTGATAGTTTTTGGTTATATATCAATAAAACTGACCACGGAATTAAAAAAAAACGAGTACCGTGACGATTACAATTTTATATTATATGTACACAACAGCTTTTTGTCTAGTGAAAATAAATTTTTGCAATTTCACCAAAACAGTCATTTATTCCTAGAATATAACTGCAGCTCAGAATGGCTGATTGTCCTATAACATTTTTTGAAATTCTGTGACAAGGATTTGGATTAAAAAATCATATCATAGTTATTAAAAATAATTTAATTTTAAATAATCATAATAAATTATATTTCTTAGATCAATGTAAAGGTCTACTAGGACTTCTATACATCTTTTTATAAATTAGAAAACTGCACTGATTTAAAAACCCGACATCAATGAAACAAACCTGCTCCATTGTTGGCTGTCGTACACAGTTCTTCATCAATCAGTCCATCACAATCATTATCAATACCATCACCAATAACTGTTACTGATGGAACACATACCTACAGTGTAACATACATGTGATGTCTTTTCTTAAAGCTAAATAAACCTGAGATTTTTTGCAACAGGAAATAAAAAAGAAACATTTTAAGAAACTTCCAAAGGTTATTATGTTAAAACTTCAGTGTTCTTCTTCAATGTAAAACTTTACACAACTTCAACCCTGTCAAACATAATGGTTTGAAAAACGTTTTAACTAGATTTTTGATTTCTAAAATTTAACAATTTTAAAAAAAATTAAAACATACAATGTTTTCAAACTACTGTCTCACTTCGTGGAATGCCTTTTCAAAAGTAAAATGTTTTATCATATTTTAATCTAAATAAAATTTTGTTTCTAGAAGACAAAAAAAATTATAATAGGAAATTCCCCACATAAAAAAAAATATTATGTGCCTGAAAAATATCTGTTGAGGGCAGTACTTTAATTTTTATATTTTATTGGACGAGTAACTGTGTTCTTCTCCTTGACAAAAAATAGTAAAATATTCCTAAGACAAAGGATTTGGGAAATTTCCAAAAATCCATTCTACCAAGTAAGGTTTACAAACAGTAAGGAATGTATAAAAATAATACAAAAAACCAAGTTTTTTATTATCTTTTTTACAAACCGTATTAATTGGAGCCATTCGCATGCCAGTGCTGAATCCGTAGGTTTCATAAAGAGCTTGCCCATAAAGGTATCCACCAAATATTTTGATAGTTTTCTTATGACGAATGGTGTGGGAACCTTCAGTGACTGAAATATATCCAGCCACATACGCAGTACCACCAACATTGATATCATTGTACACTGTATTAGACGGGAAGGCCCTACCATCCACGAGTAGTCCATCTTTATCAGCTTTCTTTATGACAAACATAAAAAAGTTGCTGTAAGAGCCAAGGGAGTATTTAGGAGTAGTAAATGTGTAATCGGCTCCATATTGTTCAATTGGTGGAATTATCATCATCATAGGGTCTGATTCTTCAGTGGAAGACTGCTGACTAAGACAGAACTGAACGACTTTTATGGCTTTACTAGCAGTGATATAACAGTATGCAGAAGATGGAATGAGTCTCTGCACGAAGTCTCCTGCATTTGCTAAAGTGAAAGTTTCACTATATCCACCAGAAATCGTCACTGTAGTACCAGCTTCACTTGCAATGTACTTGAAATAGTCTCCAGTTGTCCTAAGTGGTATTGGAACTGTAATAAAGTTTTTACCCCAAGTGTTAACAGGGGTCAGCTGCTCTACAATGTGGTCAGAACTAGTACCAGTTCCTATATTCGTCTTTTTATTTCCGCTGAAAGCTGAAATTTTCTTGTCAGAACGGATTAATGTTCCTGTCAAATCAGCATTGCTGTTTGTCAACTGTACGGTATCGAACTGATTAACAGTCACAGTGAGAGTGCTTCCCGCCGAATAACTGATTCCATTGTAGGTAACTGGATTTGACATTGAGGATGGGAATGTAAATTTTACCATTGTATTATCGACGACACCTACGACCATCAGCTCACACTGCTGTGAAGGAGGATACCAGCTGACTGCATAGTATTCTGTACCTAAAACATCGGTTGGTAAACCAAGAAATGCATCATTGGAATACTGTTCTTTATTGACGCCATAGATTACAATCTCATCATCAGCTGTCACCAATACGCCTTTACTGCCTGAACTGGATCCCGACATTCGCAAGTCTGGGTTGAAAAATAACTGCTTCACAACTCCTGATGTCACCGTGAACTGTTCATTGAGAGATGAGGAATATTTTGGAGCCGTGACTTGAACATTTACGGACTTTGTTCTGGTTGTGGTCACAAACAGTTCTATTTCGTAGTTCACAGCAATATTTTCCATGTAACCAATTATAAACTCTGTTCCTTCATTGTCGGGTGCTGAAAAATTACAGAAAACGAGTTGTAAGATCAATAATCTAGGAATAATTATGTGAACAGCATGATGTTTATCTTACGATATCTGAACAATTGTTAAACGCCCAAATATAACTTAACCCATTCAGATTAATTCGCTGATAGATTTAAATTTATCTTATGTAATCTGCTACATGATTTGTGAATAGCGTAAAAAACAGATTTTTTTTCAACCGAAAGTCATATACACTTTTCAAACATTACTAACCCGAATAAACACTCTCAGCCAAAACAAATGCTAGGAGAAAAGCTCTGTAGAGACCTGCAAAACAAAATTTACACAATTATATTACAAGTTTTGCTAAACTTTCATGAATTTTTATACTCAAGCTTAACATCAATTAAAATTTTAACATTTTAAATACATTTAAAATCATTGCTGAAAATAGCCAATATTGAGTTATTTTACACAATATTGCTCATTTTGTCCGACCTTTTCCCATGATTGCAATTTATCTCCTGTGTTTCCAACACTTGGTCTCCGATAGAGACTCTCACACAAAATGAAGACTTCCAAAATTGGCGAAAGTACACAAAATATAGGTCAAAAATGAACTTTTGGATAAACAAAAATCACTTTAAATTAAAATTAATATTTTATTTACTCTATTTCTTACATATAACATATAGACATGATAGATCTTATGGAGAAATATTTGTATAGGTTAAAAAAATCCAACGCTTGTCAAGTAATTAGGTCTTTGTATGTTAAGCTCGTAAAATGCACATTTAGTTTAGAATCTCAGTTAATTACACCACAGGACAATTTGTTCGGTATTTGAAATCACAACACACAAACAGTGTCCTATTTGAAATATGCACCATGTTCAGATTTGGTTTGACTGATGCTGAATAGCTTCCACTATAAATGGGCCCGTTGTTTAAACTATATTTACAGAGTTGTATTTAAACGTGAATACGAAATTGAAGACTACACGGAGTATTGAAATAAATGTAGAAGTTGTTTTACCTTGACATTTTTGCTGGTATTTTTAGTTTAAAGCTTTATCTTTTGCATGGCATCTTTCTGCAACTAAGATCATATTTAGAAAAAGGAAAACAGCAGATGAATGCCAAACTGAAAGTACAATAGCATGTATGTCAATCTCTACTTTGTTTTTGGCATTTGAACATGTTGATATCTAAATATTAATCAGTGTCCTCTGGGTAATGTGCTTCGTGTTCAAAATCTGCTCAACAAAAGCCCAACATAATTTTTGATATTATTGTACTAACTATAAATAACAAGAGCAAAGTCGGCTCTGGACCTGCGTCGCTCGCGCTGAATCGATAAGCATGCAGGTCAATAGGAGCTCCAGCATGGTAGTATTGGTATTATTTCGATAAAAATGTCTAAGGTTGAAATTTGCAGGATGAAAATAT
>JAULBM010047279.1:0-10629 GCA_032357055.1 Geukensia granosissima | reverse complement strand
AACGTTTGGGCGACTTAATAATAAGAAACGGGACAAAAACAATAAGTCTTCCAAACTAACGTTTGGGCGACTTAATATTAATAATAATAATAATAAGAAACTGAGCAAAAACAATATGTCTCACAAACTTCGTTTGGGAGCCATAATAAATGGATTTCGAAATGCATCATCTAAAAGTTTTTATTCAGATATATTAAACTTTTATTAAGTTTTTATATCTTTTCATAAAGTTTTATGTAATAATTGATATAGTGTAGCTTCTTAAGAATGAATTTTTTTTAAAGTTGCAAGTTCCCACTTTTTAAACGAAAATAAATGTTTAACTTCGTAAGTTTTCTACATACACAAGTACTGATAGTGTGCTCCTTTGTCAAACACACCTTTTTACAAATATATTCATTGCTCTTCATATTAACACGTTTTCTATGTCATATGCAATAGTTCAAATATCTTAAAAAAAGAATTGGAAGATACCAAAGGGGCAGACAGAAATCGTTAAGTCGGAAGACAGACAAGAAAGACAAACATAGAACACACAACAATACACTAAAACTAAAGCTGGAGTAACACGAACCCTACAAAAACCAGGGAGAACTTTTTTTATTTGTCATATAACGATATTACAATTAATAACGGTTGGATTTTTGGATAATAAGAAAATGGTTGAAATACAATCAATCTAGTATTTCCGAAATTTTTACGCGCAAAAATTACGGGGGGTGGGGGTTCCTTCAGTCCGACAACCCACTAGTCCGACATCCTATTCGGGTTTGACACCGCTTATTCCATAACACATCTGCGATATAAAATACAAAATGTTAAGCTAAAAAATATTTATATTTAACATTAAACATACTTAAAAGTGTGCGAAACGATGAAAAAACCTGTATTTTAACCAGTTCATGAATTCAAGAAATAACTCTATTGACGCCGAGGTTCAAATAAAATGTTTGATAATTTGTAAACAAAGTTTGCTGTTCATGTTTCACTGTATGTTGTTTATTTTGTATTTGCTATAGCAGTGGCTGCTGTCTGTTTTGCAAATTAATAAATTATTAACTTTGTAAAGCGTGTGTTTAACAGGACTCGACATGTTTATCGTTTTGGACAATACTAAATCCTATCTCCTATATATTAGGTAAATTTGTTAAGTTTGAGATGTAGACAAGATTGAAAGCTGTTTTTAAAATGACCACTCCCATTTTTGATTTAAAGGTTGGTGTAAAAAAATCACATATTATTTAACTTTTGGACACCTGTTATCTAGAATAAGAGGATGAAAATGAAAGTCAAAATAATAGACAACACAGATCTGGAAAAATATTGATTTACCCAGGGGTAGACATCGGATCGCTAACTTATCCATGTTGGCTGATAGACTGGGCTAATTTTATTTATTTTTTTTATTTTTATTTTATTTTTTTTTTTGGCAAACACCACACTAGTTGAAAATAACGTTATTCTTGTTAAAATTATCATGTTTTCTCGACCATTCAAAAGCCAGCACAATATGGTAGAGTGGCTGATGTATTTTTACCAAGGGGGTCATTTCTTATATAGATGGATATACAGAATATTTATATTTTTTTCTGCTAACGAATATATGATGGGGTAATAAATATATCAGTGGGAGGTAATTATAACTTAATCATAACTGCGAGCATTCATTAGAGAGTATTCTTCTTATTTATGAAAGTATTTTTGTTTAGTACATTTATTGTAATACAGGTACTTTATGGTCGGATTGTGTGAATTTCTGTTTGATTTTTATTGTGTTCGTCTGCTACTGCTTGTTTTTTTTTCCTTTGATCGTTCGTTGGGAGGGGAGCTTTTGGATCCCACTATGCTAGTTTGACCCAACCACATTTCTCACGCGCCTGTCTGTCCCAAGTCGGTTATTGCGGTCATAGGTTTGTCTTTTTATTATATGCTTTGTTACATTTACATTTGTGAAAATTTTTAGGTAAAAGCAGTTATATTTTACGTATACACATTTTGTGGGTCTATTAAAGCTTTTCCCAATCAGTGGTTTTCCCCCGTCGCCAAACCTTGTAGAGACCTCTACATTAGTAAATTCCCTCGGCTTTTTCTCGTAGTTGGAGTGCATTCTCACTATCATTCACCCAATATCTTTTCATTTTCATATTATATGAATGGGTCAGATTTCTAGAAAACCACTGCTTCAGCTGATAGACTTATAGGTCCGTATTTCAGGATGTCACAAATATTAAATAATTACAAAAATCAAAACTATGATTGAGCATGATTTTATGTCGAAGGAATATATATATAAACGGGATTGGTTTCAAGGCATCAGCGGCACCCCAGTATCTCAATTAACCGTAAGTGGCCTCCGTGAGTTATACATTTGGTATCTTTGCCCCTTTGGTATCTTCGAATTCTTTTTATACATATAACAGAAAGGAGACAAGCAGGGCAATTCTGGTGTACTTTATTTCATTTCCACTATGCAGAGAATGAATATTTACCTTTCTTTTATATATTCGTCTACCTCTTTACACATCTTCTTCCCGCATTTTAATCTTTGACATAAAATCTCATACCCATGGCTTCCAAGTAAATCACTATCCTGTTAAAGAACAATATAAAAATCACATAGCAGCAGGTGTCACGCTTCGTTCGATCTGGAATCCATTGTTTTCAGATAAATTCTAAGATTTTCGTCTTCATATCACAAACATCAACTCCTACAAAAAATACTAAGTGGTGCGACAATCACACAAAAAAATCCACTGTCGTGCAAGCATCAAACGCGATGTGATTGGTCAAAATAAGCATAATCTAGTTCCTGCTCAAGTTCGTCTGATAGTGATTAAAGGTCAATTGCGTTGTAACGATTCTAATCATTCAAGTATAGCAAAACTGAGAGTAAATGAAAACGATTTTCTACTTGATGAATGCCGTTATAACAATAAACTAGAAGTTCTGTTGTCACAGAAGCCCCGCACTCGCCCATCAGAATATTTTGTTATTAGTGAAGATTTTTGAAAAATGTGTCTGCAAGACATTGATGCCCCCGCTCGTGAGATATGAAACATCCTGCAAAACATTTTCCGATGTAGTACAAAAACTGTTCGAGGATATAGCCGGACAAGCCATGATCCATATATTTCTGAGTACTGTAAAATTGACAAATTTATTTTTCATTAATTTCGGTAATATTTCACGAAAATCAAAATCCTTTGGCCCTGCACACCTTCAACATAGGTAGAAACATCCTGCACAAATTTTCAGATGTAGTACAAAACTGTTCGAGGAGAAAGCCGGACAAGCCATCATCATGTTAAATCCGGACGGACGAACGGACGAACGAACAAACGAACGGACAGGGGTAAATTAATATGCCCCCGACAATGTGATGCGGGGCATAAAAATTGATACATTATTATCCAAACCTGGATTTAATTAACTCTTAATAATATTTTTTGCATACTAATTGCAAAGGGATTTGACAACAAGTTATAACAACTTATAGCTGTCCTCTTCTTCTACATAAATTACAAAAAAGTACAACAACAAGTACTACAACACAGAAATAACATTTCTACATATTTTGACTATTTCTCGTTGATAAACTGAAATGGCTTATGGTAAGAAGCGTTTAGTTTGTCTGATATATGTACGAACTATTTCAAAAATTTTAAAGTTTCTATACTCGGTTCTGAGCTCCGAAAATAATCTTATTTGTTCTTGGTTATGCAAAGGACATTCTAAAAAATAGTAGATTGTGTATATACAAGCATAATTATAAACTAAATTGTTTCGGTATAAATCTGCTCTCAGTGAGCTACATTGACATCTTGTGTGTAGTATATTGTATCTTCTAGAACCCACTGCGTAGTTATCTGGTGGTTTTACAGTAATACCTTCAATTCTGCTTTTTATATGATTAAGAGTAGGTATTTTTATCACTTTTCTATCGAGTTTGTCCCATAGCTTTACAGTTGAAGGCATGAAAGATTTTTCTGATAACCTTAATTTTGTTCTTATCACAGTTTCGCAGGTTATAGTTATTGGTATCAGAAATCATTTGTAGTAGACAATTATACTAGTACTGTGGACATAGTTTTTATGCATTCAAAGACAAATAGAGAGTTTTCGAATTCATCTTCGTTCTTCCAATGATTCCCACCTCGTCTCAAAATAAAGCGCATCTTTACTTGCATGTTTGGTCAAGCCATTAACAATTCTAGCATCCTCAAGCTGGGCTTTTTCTATTTTTTCAATTTCTCTCTCATGACAACAATTCCAGACTTCACATACTAAGAGGGGTATATAAATAATATCTATTTTAGACAGACAACTTGGAGACAAAGTAAATTTTAGATTACGAAGGAAAAGCTGATTTTACGACGTGTGTTGTCCAGTTACCATCATATGTAAAGGTTATAATATACATCCAAATGCTTATGATTTTCTACAATTTAGACATTTCCGTTAACAAATTTAATATTAATATCGGGTTGATTGCTATTTGTTATGACTAAAGCTTTTGCCTTTTTCGGATTAAAATCAACTAGCCACATTTGGACGATTCATTTAACTTTCTAAAATCATTTTAATGGATTTAATATATTGTGGTACATTCTTTAAATAACATTTTACATTTTGCCATTCATTTTACTCATCAACATCTTTTACCATAATCCTTCACGCCAAACTGTAGCAATTTTTTTTCAAAATCTACATATGTTGCATAGTTTTTTTTTATCTTTTTAAGTTACAAAACTTCCAGAAAAAAAAAAGAAAAACAAATAAAAAAACAGATACGGTTTAGTAGAATGTTGCACACCAATTTGTAAATTAATTTATTCAGGGGGGGGGGGGTCCGAAATTTTTCACGCTAAGAAACGACGTATGCATAGATAGATATTAGTTAAGATACAAATACCCAGCGCTACCAACTCGGAACCAAGATTAACAGTATCTTTTGATCTTTTGATCGCATGCAAAATTGTAGCTGTTTTTCGATAGCACTAACATCATTGAAAGGTTGGCAGAAGACAGGATTTTTATCAAGGTGAGCTTTTTTAATAGCACAAAAATCATAAAAATCGAAACAATAAATTGTTGCCGTTTATCTTAGGGTCTTGATTAACAACACGAAGCTGCAATGGTGTTCATGCTAAATATACTACACTCGTTCTAAGTAATATAGAACTCAGGTGCTTCGCAAGCGCAGCATGGTACGACCGCAGCACATTGACATGTGAATGGTGAACAAATGAACTTATGGGTAAGTGTGGACACAGTATTTTGTTGGACACAATAATGTGCTGGACACAGTAATGTGTTGGACACTGTATAATGCTGGATTCAGTAAAGTGCTAGACACCGTAAAATTCTGGACACAGTAATATGACTGGATAAGTGATCTTTTTGACTCGTATTATCCTCAAAACTAGTGTCACTTTTTGTTATCTCTCTAAAATTTAGAGTTATCTCTCTTTCCCTAATCTAAGTCTATATGCACTATATAACTATTAATGATATGCATATACATGTATGTTTTTGAATTTGTGTTTTTTCTTTGCACCAGTAATATAAAAAAAATGAATATTAATAACTTGACAATATTTTCTTGGAAAGTTCTGAAAACAGAGTTTGGATAAAACTTGATAAAACCTACTTTGGCTCGCAGAAAGATTTATTTATCTGTGCATGTTATGCTCCCCCTTTAGCTCACCATATTATGATGATGACTTTACAAAACTTGAAACTGAAATTTCAAAACTGTCAGAAAAAATGATGTATTAATAATTGGGGACTTAAATTCCAGAGTGGCACATAAACCTGATTTTATGGAAAATGAATATGATGGAAAGAATTCTTTATTAAATTTTTTACCAGATGATTACACAGAAGATTTTAATATTCACAGAAAATGTATGGACCAAGTATTTAATTCTAAGGGCCAGAATCTGATTGATCTCTGTATTGCCTCTCGGCTCAGAATATTTAATCGTCGCTTTGTCGGTGATTTATTTGGGAATATTACATGCTACAAGCCAAATGGTGCTAGTACTATTGACAACTGTTTGTCTGACGTGGACCTTATTAACAATCTAAACTTTTTTTCAAGTTTTAGACCCAAATTATTTATCTGATCATACCTAAATACTTGTTCATTTTAAATATGAAAAATTTATTATACATGAAAAAGTTAACACAAAACTAAACCTGATAGAGAAATCATATAAATGGGAAATTGTATCCAAAAATAAGCTCTTTGATGCACTTTCTGAAACAGAAACAATATTTTATCATTTGAAAATTCTGACTTTGAGGAAATAGGATGGGTATTACCCAAGCTACAAATAAGTTAACAAAATTTTTGGTAAATCTTGCTGAAAAACCATGTAAAACTATACAGAAGTGAAAGACCTGAAAAATACTGTCATCAATTTAGGTCATAAACTGAGATTACAAGCTTTTAATGGGCAGGTAAAATTGGCTTTCTTCAAACATAGCAAAGATTTGAAGAAAATTGTCAAAAGAAAAAAATATCTATATAAGAAAGCTATTTATGATAAGCTTTTTAATTCACCCGAAGGCATATTGGCAGTAAAATGATAATTCGGATAAAAATAGAGATACATGTATACCAACTAATTTTAGTACCTCGGCAAAACATTTTCAAACTCAAGGTGATCCAAATTGTTATGATAAAGACTTCAACAAGAAGATTGATGAACAGATGGGTGAATATAGGGTTATTTTAGAAAATAATGAAATACATTGTTTAACTGATAAACCTTTTACTATCAGGGTAATAAATAAATGCGTAAAAAATTGAAAAAGGGGAACAGTACAGGTCCAGACCTTATTTCAAATGAAATAATAACACAAGTTATACAAAAAAGAAACAAAATTATTACTAAACTATTTAATTTAATACTTGATTCTGGAAAATATCCAGATAACTGCAGAAAATCTTTTACTATACTTATTTTTAAGTCTGGGGAAAGGCAGATTTGAATAAGTATAGAGGGATATCCCTACAAAACTGTTTAGCTAAACTGTTTAGCTCTGCTTTAAATGAAAGATTAATGCGACATTATGAAAATCTGTTTGCTAATCAACAGTTTGGTTTTCGTGGAAATTACATGACATCAGATAGTATTTTTAAGTTAAAAACATTAACAACTATAAAAAAATATAGGTATATAAGTGGTGAAAAAGGAAAAATTTTTTCTAGTTTTTTTTACTTGAGAAGAGCATTTGACTCACTTTGGCAAAATTGGTTGCTCTATAAATTAAAAGTAAATAATACTGGACAAATATTCAACAAAGTCATAAGGGACATGTATAGCTCCAGTTACTCTGCAGTTAAGATTGGTAATGAACATACCGACTTCTTTGAAATAAATAGAGGGTTAAACAAGAGGACAGCTTTCGTCCGACACTGTTTAACTACTTTATTAATGATCTGCATAAAATATTTCATGACTCATGTGATCCCCTTACATTAGACATATCAAATATTTCAAGTCTAAGTTTTGCTGATGATTTGGTTATATTATAAAAATCACATCATGGTCTCCAAAATGCTCTGAAGAAACTTGAATCTTATTGCTGTAAATGGCAACTGACTGTCAACACCAAAAAAACTAAAATCATGACATTCCACATATCAGAAAATATTGACACCCCTCCATTATATTAAAGTTGGAACTAAAGAATATAACTTTCTTGGAAATATCATTGACTTTAAAGGAAACTTTAAAAGGGCTACACGGGAACTATCTAAGAAAGCAATGAAAGCGCTCTTTATTCTCAAAAGTAGATTTACTGATTTTCATTCCATACCTGTTGACTTATCTTGTAAATTGTTTGATATCCTTATTAGACCAGTTCTCTTATATAATTGTGAGATCTGGTTTATTGATGAATATTTGTCAATTTTTAGGTCTTTGAATAGACCCAACAGAAATGGTACCGCTTCTGATATTTTGTCCTTAGGAGATAAATTCAATTTTGAAAAGGTACACCTAAAATTTTGTAAGTCAGTCCTGGGCATTAAAAGGACTGCATGCGACATAGCAGCAAAGTCTGAACTAGGTAGATTACCTTTAACTTCATTTATAAAAACACAAGTTTTAATGTATTTTACTACAATTTATTTAAATGACATTAACCAACTGGTAAAGGAAGCTCTTAATGTGAATAAAGCTCTTCACCATAGTGGGAAGTACTTATGGTATACATTTACAAATTGCATTGCGGAAGAAATGAATATCAATATTTCTGAACATAGTTTTGATTGAACTTTTAGTAAAATTTTAAAAACGGTAAAGAATAAAATAAAAAATATAATAATACAAAATTACAAGGCTTAAAACATTAGAGAAATTATCAAAAATGACCGATGGATCAAAATTATTCTTACATAGTCATCTGAAATCTAATATTAAAATGGAAGAATACCTATCACAAAATAAAGTTTCAAAAATAGACAAAATTTGACAAAATTTCGGCTAAAGCGATCACGGGCTCAAAATTGAATTAGGTAGATACCAAAATATCCCCAGAGAACAAAGATTATGCAACATATGTTCAGAAGTTGATATTGAAGACCATTTTTTTCTTTAACTGTAGAAATAATAAATCTATTCGGAATGAATTTTTAGAAAACATTAAATCTGTTAACCCTGAATTTTCTCAAAATATGTCACCTTTTCAAAAGCTGAAATTTATTCTTGATCCTAAACTTGGACTGTTGCCTTATGTCTGCGACTTTATAAAGCAATCATTAGAATTGCAAAAATAGGGTCCACGACAGTCATGTGTTCTCAGAAACTGTTTTGTTTGTGTGTTTTATTCATTGTATTTTGTATATATTTGATACTGTTGTTTAATGTGTTATAATGTAGCTTGACCCATATGGGTGCGATTTGCTATAAATAACGAGTTAAATTTTTAATAAGGAATTATTTGAAACCCCATCAAAATCAGATGAAAAATACAATTTTTCTGTATTATTCGAAGCTGAATTTGACCCTTTTGAACAGTAAAAGAGAAAATCTGTTGAAATACTACTGAAAGCTCTCTTTAAGGGGAATCAAAATTCAAAAAACCCATCAAAATGGGATGAAAAATAAAAATTTCTAATTTCCTGCAAAATGGTATTTTTAAAATCCTTTGACCTCTTATACAAAAAACGGGTAAATTTTACCTAAAAAATGCTTGGTGTAACTTTTATTGTAATTTACATTAGGAATCATTTGAGAAAACCCCATCAATTTCGGATGAAACATTTTCCATATTATACGAAATTGAGTCCCCCCCTCCACATTGACCCCTTAATTTAGGTCGAAAACGGTAAAATATTCTTATGCATATTTCATAAGGAATCATTTGCACAAAATTCCATCAAAATCGGATGAGAAATTAAAAAAAAGTTTCCAAAATTAGGGCGTAGTCATTTTTGGACCCCTCATATCTCAATAACAGTAAGAGATGGGTCATGACGTTTGTGGCCTTTAATGTTGACTTTTCAAGGGGAATACAAATAACCCATCAAAATTGGACAATAAATAGAGAACTTGTATTCAAATAAGGGAAAAACACCTTATGGCCCGTCCTTAAAAAAAGGGTAGGGCTAGATCCTCCAAAATAAATACCAACCTTTATTTAGAACCAAATGTCCAAAAATATTAAAAGGATTGGTTGACTAGAACAAAAGTTATCACGCGGAAACCAACCTGCATCTACAGACGCCAACGACGACGCCGACACCGACGACAACAGCATCATACCATTATATACGACCGTCGTATCAAAAAGTGATGTGGTATGATTGTCTATGAGACAGCCATCGTAATCACAAACTTCTACAGGTTGTGATAAGGCCTTCAATAATGAACACATGTCCCCACCCAATGGCAAACGTAAAAGGCTCCAAAAATCAAATGTGATGATATTCAAAGTTAACAACTATCTGCCAATAAGTAACAAAGCCTTGCTAGACAGGAAGTTGATTTTCAACAGTCTCAAAAATCGCTTGCAACATATTCTCCACTAATCCACTAATATTAAGTTGCATACAAATTTTCAATCAATTTATTTAGTGGGAGTCAAAATTTTTCATACAAAAAATGACGTCACAAAAGTTTACTCGGCGATTTTACGGGTCATTTCTCATTGCTTTATTTTGCACCCAAACCATAAAAATAATTTTAACAATAAAAGAACCTTTTGATGTCACAAAAATATCATGATATACCGAGTTATTAAGCTGTAAATCCTAACTACTATCGGAGATACCTGTTGCCTATTCTTTCCCCTGCACAACCTTCGAGAAGGGGAGTATTTAAACATCCCGCTCGAACTTAGAATGAGTGTAGTATAGTTAGCATGAGTTCACGCGCAGGCAGCCTCGTGTTGTTACTATACAATTAATGAACAGAGAGTAGCAACCAGTTAAGATCTTTCATAATAAGAAAATTTGCTTAATGAAAAAATAGTAAAATAAAATTAAACATTTCGTATATTTATATAAACGGTCAAGCTTGTAACAGTAATAAAAAACAAATATAAGGTCATTTGTTCAGAGAACAAATGTAGGTCTACCCGAGGTATTATGTGCGTTATCGTGATTTAAATTTA
>JAULBM010047268.1:0-10629 GCA_032357055.1 Geukensia granosissima | reverse complement strand
ATATTTAAAATTAAATACCGTCAACAGACCATAACATAAGCCACCTTTTTAAAATTATTTACAGCTAGAATATTTCAGTGATAAAATGTCAACAAAAGAAGTAATAATAGAGAAATCATCATCATGGTTCCACAAATGTGTCACAGTGATAGTTTTAGCTGTAATTGTTGGATATGCAATAATCCTAAATGACAGAATTGACAAAATATTATCGGAAAAATCTATGACTGAGTGCAGAAATGAATTGAAAGACGTCAAAGAGGAAGTAGAATATCTCAGAAAAGAGAAACAATCTATGGAAGATGGTAAATATGATATATGAATTAATAGGTCGAAGTCGTAATAAATTGATCTTTTGCGTGAGGTTGGAAGTGGGAAGGGAGATGATTACCCAGCTATTATAAGAAAATGGGGAAAGGAATTCAAAAGCTTCAATTTATTCTTTCAATAATTAGCCCTCAACCACAGAGAAATTAAATTAACACTGTAAAAATCTCACTTTCAAAATAAAATAGACAAAAATAATCTTGTGTAAGGTTTTAATCTTAATATTTGTTTTTATCCCGCAATTTAGCGTTTTAGTATACAAATTAATACGAGTGACGAATATAGCAAAATACAAAATTACCAATGCTAAATCATATCACTCTGGACATAAATTATCCATCAATGTCTTAAGATAGATATTGTTAACCATTTCCACTTTCTTTACTTGGAACCTTTATCGAAAATATTAGATAAAACTTTCCTGCTCTGTTCTATTTCCCTCGACGGAATTGGTGTTTGGGTGCATTCGTCGAGATCCGTGTTTCAAGGTAACACTTGAACTAGTCCATTTACTTGGAGGGATGAATTTACCCGAATGGAACAAACAGTGGAAATGGCGGAGTAGTATTGGCGAGAAGAAAAGAAATTAAGAAATGTATTCTAACTACATGTAATGCAAGTCCATAATTTAACGGTTGATTTACACGATAATTCTTATTGACCCGATGCTAACTTGGTATCACATTGCTCGTTCATGTCATTACATGTTTAAAGTCAAATTCAACAAATGTCTAATTTTCTTATGTCAGCTACAGTCAGGCCAGACTTAAAAACATTTCTGTTTGCCCAAACCCTCCCCACCAATCAAAGGTGTGGGAAGGTAGGTAGGTAGGTCAATTCTTTTTTTACTGGTACTTTAAAAAGAAAATGGCTTTACTAAGACAAACTATTGCATACATGTAATAAAGCACTGATCGGATAATTATACTACATGTATGCTCAATTTGTTGAATTTCTTGATGGAAAATCATATCCGCCCTGACTTAGGACCATAAATAAAACAATATCTGATTCTGAACCAATCGCAGTTGCCTTTGTAGTGTATGTATGGAGGCATATAAATATTCCTATGAAGTTTTTATCTCAAAAGAGCCCTTTTAAGTAGGACTAAAGCAGACTATTTTATGGATATAATCTTGGATGTGATGGTACAATACAAACAAAAAAGTTTCCAACCCGCGCAATTATGACTATCTCCAGTATCCGTTTCCTATTGTATGCACGCGAAATTAAACCCCCAAATTAAACTAAACACGCAGATGGCGATAATTGGTCATTACATACTTTTGTCATCGAAACATAAATTGGTTTAACGAAAATAGAGCCATTAGGTCTACCTCTTTCAATTTCCCCAATGTACATACTCTTCTTTAACGCCGCCATTTTTATCCATTTTTGACGCATGCGTACTTGATCCGTGTGTGTAAAAAAAGATAAATTAATGGACATAGAAAATCTACAAACACAAAATCGGTTAAATGTAGTAAAATGGGGACGTCATTATTTTTAATTTTTTATTCACTTTCTGCTTGATTTTAAATAAAATGAAACATACTTGTTTTTTTTCAACCGAGGTCGTCCTGGGTAAGATCAGGTGCTCAGTTAAGGGTAAACAACTCCAGCTACACTAGTGGCACCCGACGTTCGTGTATCGCATGTATAGTATATGTTACTTGTGTCTACACCACTTCATTACTATAAATAGTTTAAAAATCATGAACACATCGAAATGTTTTACAGAAATATGTCAGAATATAGTTTCACACTGTATTAAATGTTGGCCTTTATCATATTTATTCCTTTAACAGTCTATTTTTGAAATTTAATTTTTAACCAAATTAGAATTTTAACATTTTTTAGAAATTGAAAAGAAAAGAGACATCCCGGCCTTTTCAGCTTCTCTAACACAACCTAAATCTCTCGGCACAAATGAAATTGTGAGGTTTGACAAGGTATGGACCAACATAAGGAATGGCTATGACCCATATTCAGGTGTATTTACAGCACCCCAGGATGGACTTTATCAGTTTTCATGTACTGTTATGACACAACACGGCAAAAATCTTGTATTCCACCTATGGAAAAATGACTTAAAAACTGTATCAATATATCCTGGACAAGGGTACAGTATGGGTACTCAAAATCTGGTTCTCCAGTTAAAAAAGAATGATAGAGTCTACATCAAGCAGGGAGGCAGTAATTATATATATATCTACTCTGGTGATTACAACTACAGTGCGTTTTCTGGATATCTAATTGATTGAATAAAAATCTTATTGGTCATAAATTGTTATATTTTTATATTTCTTATATGTTATTTGCACTATATGTCTTTAAATTATTCTTGACAGTACGAAAATACGGCTAAATAATGCTAAATGCATGTTAACCAACATGCACAATTATGGGGAATTATTTTATACTTTATCAGTCATTTCTTAAATTATTCTTGCAAAAAACGTACTAAGTGAACGACATTGATGAAATAGTGGTATCCCTTTAACAATAGAACTTTGATTCAAAATATATAGAATACATGTATCTGTTTCCATAATGTGTATGTATCTTTTCTATGCCACGGGGTCAGCTACCGACAGATTTAACAATAGCCAATAGTCAAAGTGTTGAGTGTCTTGACCTCCAATGCTACTGATGAGAGTTTAAATTCTCCATATTTATTTAACATTGGTAATTTTGTATATGACTTGAACTATTCGGTCGATGCCTCTGCTAGTGGATCATTTTTTCGGGGTTTTCAACAGCCAAGTTGACAGACTTGTCCGACATGAAATTTATCAGACAATGTTTTCCAGATATTTGCTGCATTTGTTAAAATTCTAAAGCACTGAAAATAAGGAAAGGCATCAAAAAGTAACGCACTAAGTAGCTGTCCCTGTCGTCGGATTTGGCTTCCCATTTCGATTTGTTTGGATTTGAGTGCTTCTTTTGCTATCTTGGATCTTGGACTTTTGATTTTGGTTCTAATGCTTCTGATGAGAGATTACTCCTTGAAATAAATGTACATATAGCATACCAGAATTCTCCATATTTTTTCAACATTGGTAATTTTGAAATTTAATATAAGTTAGAATTGCTCACTCTGCAGGGGCTAGTGAGTTTATACTTAATTTGGGCAGGTCCATCATAATGTTTTTTTTTTTTTTTGCTTTGAGTTTATTTTGTTGTGTTTCATCTTTTTCCTTTTTTGGCTTACCAAGAACACAGATCCAGGTTAGCTAATGTGGTCACTATTAATTTGTTATCATACATTTGTAACTTTTTTTCCACTGAGCAGATGTGGTTCAAACTTTGCAGGAATATTGACTAGATCGTCTTCTACCAGAATTACAATTCTGGTTATGACTGAAAATTCAATATGGTGTACAGAGCGGATAATGCATTCTGACTGGCCAATTTTTAAACATTATCCTGTCAGAAACAAATGATTATTGTGTTATAAATGATCAGAAGGGGGTATGCTATAAGCTGAAGTACACCAAGCAAAATTTGCCACGACTTAAGTCAAAATATATCGAAAGTTCAGCTACAAAGTATGTTATGTTATATATCGTTGGAATTCTAATTTTTTGCCGCAACTCATCGTGCAACTAGGATTTTAGTTTTCCTCAGCACAAAAAAATTTCCCATTACCCCTCTATGTTAAATTTTTGACATTGAAAAAGTTGTCTCAAAATGGCATGTTTTCATAGCTAAAATCCCGCTTCAGTGTTATAGATGGAAAATAATTGAACTTCATTCCTAAAATTTCATCTTTTATCGGTCATAAAACCACAAAAAATAAAAATTTTGTTACCTGAGACTATTGGTATAAAGTGTACCATCAAAATGAAGCAAATTTAGAAAGTAAAAAAATTAACATTACAACCTATGGGGAAATTTTTTATATCAAGTTAAAATGAATTATTAGCTACAGCTTCAGCTGCGGCAAAAAATTAGAATTCCAACGGTATATAATATGATTTATTTCACTATAAAACTTTTGATGCAGGTTCTTTTTTTGTTGTGGCAAAATTCGTTTGGTGTACTTTAGATCGAAATTACTCAGAAACAGAAATCAATAGCATAATAATCCACACTATCAATCTAAACACGAAAATCGAATACGATAATAGACAAACCACTGGTATTGGTAACAAAATATAACTCAGCTTCAACAAAACTGAAAAGTATAATTGCAAAACATTGGAAATTGATTCAACAAAACATAGAATGTGCCGAATTATTCAAAAAGACGCCTATAAGTTGGCTTTTAAACGAAATAAAAACTTTCAAGAAAGACTTGCAAAGTTGATTGTTCCTGTGAATTACTTACATGATTTTCTGACAAAACCACTTATTGAAAAACGATAACCTGTGCATATGGTCCAAATAAAAATACTTTGACGCTTAACAAATAGACTACTTTTAACATATAAAAAATGAGTCGGACCACTGATGACGGCGGACTCAGGGCATTTGACCCAAAACACGCCAGAAACACCGGACAAAACTTTTGGATCATGAGTGAATTTACGATACTTTATTTAATACACAGAGACATTTTATTGAATTTTATCAAAATTAGCTTTATATTAGTAGTTTATTTGTTTGAAGGCGGGAGACTCATAAAATGGGGTGGGAGAAAGGAGAAAGGGAGGGGAAAGGAGAGAAGGGGAGGGAGAAAGTGAAGAGGGGCGGGAGAAAGGAGAAAGGTACCCCCTGTCCGCCCCCCCCTTATTAGGACCTCCTCTTGCGATAAATATCAAAGAAGTGCTTTTAAAATTCCGTTTGGCTAACTTTATAATGTAAAATCTCCATAGAGAACTGAAAACTCGACGCAGCTTAAAGTACATCGCGATTGCTTAAAAGTATTATTGTAAGTTACTAGCAATTTTTCAATCTACAAAATAAACACTATTTTAGAAGAATACGGTTGTCAATTTTTCTTTTACAACATTTTTACCCATTCCAACATACACTGACACATAGCTTTTTTATAGGTCAAATCACAATCTTTGACAACTTGAAGCTGCTTTTTAATTTTAAAGTGACATTATTAATCATGTCATTTGTCAAAATGTGTTACATGTATAAAGATTAATATGAGCTATACTACAAAAATAGTTTAACCCCATGACATGTCTCATGTGCCTGTCCCTAAGTCAGGACTTGTGGTCATAAGTTAGGTTTTGTGGTTATTGTTTTGTGACATGTACATTTGTTTTATAATATTCAGGTAAGCGCAGTATTATTTTACATATGCACGATTTTTTAATTGGGGCGGTTTAGAGCTTTTCACAGGTGGTCATATTCCACCTTGTGGAACCCTATAAGATTTATAAATTCTTCGTGGTTGCAGTGCAGTCTGACATTTATCCCATAACTTTTCGAAGGTATTCTGAACTGGGTTTTAAAAACTGCCAAATTCATTTGAATTGTAATTTATTACAATATAAAAATATAGATTAATACTCAAATGTAATTCAATGTAAATTACATAAAATCATTATAATTACGTTTTAAATGTACTTAATTTTCATATAACACATGCAATGTAATACAGTTATGTATTTAATGTTAATTTTGTTCGTTGTACGGATTTAAAACAGACAAATTTTTAACTTTAATAATCCGTAAACAGTGATCACAGAAATGTTAAGTACATAATCATAGCATGCCACATTATACAGTCGACGTACGACTCCTCCATTTCATTTCCGCCAAATTTTTCAACGACTGTCTTATTTGCAGTTTCGCTAAAACATTTGGATGCTGCATAAGTTTGTTTAATTTTTCTCGTTTTTTATTGTTTATCTTTACTTCTTTAATAATAGTATTGAATGCATTCGCCACTTCCATGTAACTATCACTGGCTGATGTTTGGAAAAACATACAGTTGTATTCCCCACAAAGTCGAGTTGCCTCTGTGTCCGACACCTGTTTTCGGTGAATAAGGTCACTTTTGTTACCAACCACTGCAATAACCTTTTCTTCTCCTTTCTTTGCTAAAATCCAGTCGGCAATTTGTCTTATTGTGTCAAAACTCGATTTATCAATTACGGAATAAACTATAATTATAGCGTCCGCCCATATAAGGTATTCATCTGTCATGCATGATCCATCCTAAAATTAATTTAAAAAATCAAATATATAAAAGTTACTTTCACTCTCATACCGAAGGATATTTAAGAAACACAGTAAAATGAGTAAAAGATAATGCGTAATACATTAACCCTTTACATCCGATATGATAACAGGTGCTTCGAAAATCTGACGTACGTAGTTGTCACCTCGGTCTACAATAGGTGTCCGGGACATATTTAGGTTTTTGTTTAAGTTTGTTGCACAAATGTTCCCTCAGTCAATCCTGACAAGATAAATATTGTTATTAAAATAATTCTACAGTCTAGCAACAATGTTGAGATTTGTATTTAGTAACTATTGCCTATTTGTCTCACCGTTTTCATTCGATTCTACGTCTTATAATTCAAAATAAGCTTGATTGATTGCATTCATCTTAATTTTAAACAAAGATTGCATCTGATTTATAAAGCACTGTCAAAATAAATTCAACGGTATACCTTGTAATTATAAAAACATGTATTTTCATTTCATTAACAACATTTAAAAAAAATATCCATTGCAGATAACTATCCTTAAAATTTAGCAGGTAGACTTTAATCGTTTTATACATATGCATCATCGTCATTTTGATATAGATACTTTACCCTCCATGCTGTATCCAGTATGTGAACAGTGATGTTCTTACCGTCTATTACAGCAGTGTGCGAACACAAAGATTCTACAATGAAAGCACATGTTTGACAAATGAACAATAAAATATGCTATATATATCCCTTACCCTTGGTCAGATAAAATACACATTAAATCTGCAGAAATGCCGATACATGGAAATTATAAATGGTTGTTTCAGTTTTCTGTTCTTGCTATATACTACTTGCCAAAAAATGCAAAAGAGCTTAATGATAAACAATTTTATCTAACACCCATTGTATATTCTTTATTATTCTACACTCGTTTGCATAGCTTCTTTATATAATCTGTATTAATTGATCTTGATTATACAGGCTATTTATTGGTCTTTTTCCTATGAGCATGATGCAAAACTAAACGCTAGTTAATGATAAATGACACAAATAAAAGATAAACAGATACAAATACCTAGCAGAGTATGTTGAACATTGATTGAACATCATAAAGGGAAAAAGGTTGTGAATATGAACACAGATGTTGTTTACCAAAACGGACAGAAACCTTACACAAACATTGTGTTTACGGCATATGGCGACAACCTTACAAAACCACTCTTAGTTAATAATCTACAACGGTTTATATCCCTTCTCAAAACATATTTCTGGAAGTCCTTTATTGGTTAAAAGTTAAGATTTTGTAAGAGTTTTTTCCCTTTGTGGTACGTAAGTCACGTCGATGTAAGAATGAGCAAGAAGGAAAACCTTATATTTTTCACTGTTATAATCGTAAAGCATTTGATTTTAACGAATGCCACTAGTAGTTGAGGTATTTATGCTCCACAATTTCCTTCATAAAATCCAAAAACGAAAGCTATAACTATTAGTCTACTTCAGAAATTGACTCACGTTTTAGTGATGATTTCTGTGGAATCTTTTCGGAAACCGGGAACAAAAATTGGTGAATTTTAATTCTAAAGGAAAACCCGTATTTCAAAAAGAGCTATAGTGAAGTGTAGTTGTTGAAGTTCACAGTGGCGAGATCCATATAAAAGTATTATTTTACGCATTTTTTATTTAGGGAGATTTAGACTTTTTCACAAGGAGTGGTATTCCACCCTTGTTGAAGTCCTAGTTGATACCTCTAGATTTGTAAATTCCTCTGTTTTTCTAGTGGTTGGAGTGCAGTCTCTCTGACATTTACCCCATATTTATTCATATTAAAAATAAAAATATTAACAGCAAACATGGAAAATCGGAGGCATAAATTTTTGTCTTATTGCTACCTATGATGGTCTTTTGATTTTTAGGAATACCTGATCTTTTGAATTTTTTCGGATTAAAACAAAGACATTTTTATGATGCAGACCTTTAACTTCAGTATTTTTCACAAAACAAAACAGAACAAAGTTGTGTCAGTTCAGAAAACTTTGATACTATTTATCCTGATGGTATATTTTTAAGCTTTTGGCAGATCTTAGAACTACAATAATTTCTGCGAAGTTATATGTCATGTTAACCACGATCAAACTGGTTTAACATATACCACTGCCGTACGTAACTGTCATATCTCTTTACAACAAATACCTCAACAAATGTATCTGAACATGGATAAAGAATTGAGTTATCGTCTATATCACAAACAATGACGCAAAATCTTGTGTGTGGTTCAGAAATGTCAAGCATCAACACAATATTTCAGCATTTTCTTCTTTGAGTACTAATCCGCCCTAAAATCAGACAGACATTGCTATCCGAATGGAAATCAATTTATATCAAATAGATGCATCGTAGAAAAAAGTGTCGCTCCGTTTTAAATAATCTTAAAAAATACCACTGCCGAGATAGGAAATCAAAACATTGTGTTAAACTGGGTAAAAAGTAGGGATAACTATTAAAACCAACAAATTTGCAGCCAATGCACATGGTAGAAAAACGCTTATAAAGCGGTACGTTTATCAACGGTTATGAAATTTGAATTTCTTTTGCTAATATTATCGCTGTACAGTTAAGTAATATTTGTCTGATTTTATAGAGGTTGTTTCATATTACCGTATTGAAGGACTCGCAGAAACTATTTAAATGGATTAAAAGAACTCAAAAAGTTTCGATGACTTTAATCTGTCGACGAGAAATCCTTCGTGAATTTTTTTTTTCGTGAACAGCAACCATCTATCAAGAAATGTTTGATGTGATATTATTTCCTTCAGTAGGTAAACATATATAAGAAAAGAAAGAAAAAATGTCACATTTCCAAATAAAAAAAACCAGTTCACATGAAAAAATATCTTCACTTTTTATTCTTGGTACCTAGCAAGAGATTTCTTTTCAAATGTTTTTTATAACGAATTAAAATCCTCATTCATGTAGACAACAACGCTAATCCCAAGAACAAGATAGAGAACGACACAGACAACACAAAAACGACTCTATGAGCCACAAGGACCCAACTTAAAACCAACTGTGAACTGAGGTGGTCCGAAAGTGTATTGAATTTCTGCCTCTAAAAGACACAAGCCGCATTCCGGTAATAGATATGCCAGGGTATTGTGGCATTATCTTAATGAGAATATCAACAAAGAAAATTCTTCAGTCCATAAAAAAATAAAAGGCAAACAAATATGAGAATGACCGGGTTCACCATATTGCATGTAAATATTTTTTGTTGAACCAACCTAAATTGATGTATTCATCTGTATAACGTAGTTTACAATAAAATTCGAAGTAAACGAGTAACGTGAAATAGAATCGTCCTCCAGTTGTTAAAAAATCCGTGAAATAGAATCGTCCTCCAGTTGTTAAAAAATCCGTGAAATAGAATCGTCCTCCAGTTGTTAAAGCTTAAGAATATACGCCAATATATAAATAGTGGCAATTTATCACGTCTGAACGGATTTCTAGCAAACACGTGGAGACACAAATACCTGGCATTTAATAAACAATGCCCCGGTGGTTCCGGTTAATATACGGTAATTACAGCATCCTTCTTACGACTTCAAAGTTTCTCGTACATGTATGTAAATAAATTACATAATCTGGCATTCTAATTAACAGCAGCTATGAAGAATATTCCTGAAAGTGACATTTATTATCTGCCTTTTACAAAGATGATGGTGGTCTTTTCAATAAATATAAGAAATTTAAAACAATTGTTTTCGTTTTTCCATTTTGTTTTATTAAATCTGTTTACTGTCAGCGCAGCTCTCTTTGGAAATCGTTTTTTACAGTTTTGAAGATTTTAAAACTTTTTACAGAAAATGTATTTAGGTATGTCGTAATTTTTAGGGCAAAATATTTCCTTCTTCCCTAAGAGAATAATTGGTGAAAAAGTGGTTCGAATGGGGAAAATTCTATAGTAAATTTTTGGTGCATTAAAAATCAAATTTCCTAAATAATGATCATATTACCATATATATGGGTTAAACTGTGAATTATATTTATCTGGTCATAAAACAACCAAAAATTTGAACTTGTGATCAAAAAGGGGCTAATAATAGCAAATTGAAGAAACCCCACCAAAGTGAGTTATCTCCCTTCTCCATGCAAAATCCCATAGACAATGCAACTTACCCAGATTTCAAGAAACCATTGA
>JAULBM010047257.1:0-10629 GCA_032357055.1 Geukensia granosissima | reverse complement strand
TCCAACATCACCAGAAATGAACAAAACTAGACCCAAATTAATCCTAATAAATTTATCTTTCAGTAGGAGTCAAAACGTATTAAATCTATGCGTTAATTTTAATATGCTAGTTAATCGAGTAAGATTACTTTGTTTTGATTTGCACTATTTTTGCATATGTTCTTAATCTGATTGGTTGATTTAGTATATTGACACCTTTAGTTCAACAGATTTCCGTGGGGCACTAAACAAGATCTTGAAAAAAAAAACAGTGCCTTGTATTTCTTTCTTTTATTAAACAGATAGTATACTAATCTGAAAACAACGGATAAAAATGCCTTAATTACGAAGCGATTAAGTGGATTTATCTTCATCAGGTACGCTCGGGACTAAATATTGGAAAACAGGGAATAACGTGCAGGCGCGTAGTCACTTATCTTATTTTCAAGACGTACTTCCGGAGTATGACCTTATATTATATGATAAGTTAAACGCTGACCAACTATTGTAACGGTGAAAATTATCATTCTTTAAATCAGGGGCTATAAACACAGACTAGATGATTAGTTTTAAAACCTTGGTTCATGTTAAGGAAATTGTATATTGATATATAAATAAAGATGTCAAGTACTCAAACACAAAAACAAATCATGCAATTTTCATGAGAAAAACCAGTGCATTTCATATAGCGAATGAACCTCAGTGTCTTCTATTTGAGGCAAAGCTGTCTTTAAGCATGGCTTATATACACATCGTCATGTCTTCAAGTTCTGTTAAAAACACAAAAGTGACCCAAGATCTCAGGACATTGAGGTGTATTTTCTACGTTAATGATGCATCCAATATTCAGGACCAGCCAGCTTTGGAAACATATGAGGAATTTCGATTGTTACATGCTGCAAAAGTTTTAACAACGGTTGTTGGAGGAAATATTTAAAATCAATGGCCTACTACCTATGTATACTCGAGGTTAACGTCATTTACATGTATAAATCAAGCAAAACCAAGGAAGCAGTAATTACAAGTATGTCTTCAGGGAAAAAATCCAAACAACATTCAATAATGTTCAATTTACCCTGGCTATATCTATAATTGTCGAATATTAATAAATTTCCGAAGTGAAATGGGCTCTTTTTAGATGTAGAATCTACATTCGGGGAAAATGTTGTCATGGATTGATCGTTTTATCGTGCACGCTAATGTTTAATCAAGATATTGTAGTGACCCGCGGTAGCTAATTCGGTCGAAGATGGCAGTGAAACGCCGGCGTAGGAATACGGGACGTGAAAATGGACCAATAACGTTCCAGCAGACGTTTTCTCGCTGTACAACTACAAGCAGACGATTCCTAGAAACAAAAAAGAACAGACGATTACCAGAAACAAAAGAAGCACAGGTAGTTTTACCCAGCCCTCACAGCACAACACATAAACCGAGTGGTTAGGCGATACTGAGCCACAGCAAGCATCGCCCACCCTTAAATCACTTTAATATCATATTAGTAACATGATTTTAATGTGTTCTGTGAATCCGCTCTACATTTTTTATATTTAATGCCTGACATTCGGATTTTGTATGTTAAATTTCTGTTAGTCATAACCAAATACCTCTCTATTAAACATGTTCTAAGAAATTAGGTATTTTATTAATATATTTACAAATATATTTGTATTTCAGAAATGTCTAATTTTACTGGGATTATTTGAACATGTACATTTCTGTGAAATTCCTTGTAATAAAATTACGGAAAAAGTTAGTGACGAATAATGAAACTTCATAGTAACCTAGATTTATTCCTCGAAATTGACCAAAAGAGAAAACTAGTTTCTAAGATTTACGACAAACGGGATGACTTCATGGACTCTGGTTCATTGTTGAAGGCCATAATAGGACCTGTAGAAGTTAAAATTCTACTGTCACTTGGTGGGTGGCTGTCTCATGGACAATCATGCCACATCTCCTATTTTTGTACATGTACCACTGAAAGCTCAACATGAGACGAATCAAATGAAAAAATCACATTAAAATCTGACGAAAAATAAAATTTTCCCATATATATAACAGACGCAAAATGACACCCTTTGACGCATTTGACCCCTTTTATCTGCAAACTATAAGATATCGAGGAAATCTCTTGTAATTCTACTGAAGGCTCTTAATGAGAGGAATCAAATGAAGACAATCCCATCAAAATCCGATAAAATAAAATTTGAAGATCAGCCAAAATGATTTTTTTTACTAATTTGACTCAGAAATTGTAAGAAATAGCATATCAAGTCTGTTGACATACTGCTGTAAGCAGTCACTGAAAGGAATCCAATGAAAAACATCCATCAAAATCCAACAAAAAATGAGATTTTCCCATACCCCACAAAATGACATCTTGGACCCTTTCAACCCCTTTAAAAAACAAACTTAAAAGACACAAAAATGCCTGGAGTAGTTTTTTTCATTTTTCAAAAGGAATCAAATTAAAAAAAATCATCAAAATTGGATGACAAAAATAAAAATTTCGTTGCCAATTTTCACCCCCTTGTAACTCAAAAATGGTTAGAGAAAGGACATGGTGGGAGGAGTCCATTTGATAGTTTTCTTGACAAGGAATACATTTGAATATCCCACCAAATTTCGATGTAATTTTTAAAAAATACTGCAAAATATTTAAAAGCCGCTTTTGGTAACTGTTAAACAACGGAGGGGGGGACTGCAACCATACCAGGAATCAATGTGTCAAAATATCAAAAGAATTGGTTCACTAATCAAAAGGTAAGCTGCAGAAACCTTTGTGACCACAGACAGAAAACTCAGATGCCGATGCAGACAATGACATGGCCATAACAGCGATAACATAGTAAGACTGCAAATTATTTGCGGATTTATAAAAAAGAAAGTTATCCAAGATTTCAACACAACCAAGAGACAACGAGGTTAAGATTAATATTGTCATATAATTCACATGGTGGTGAAAAGATTTAACAATTTTATAATTTTACAAATGTTCGATGAGTTACATTTACCAATTACCTTTTCAAATATCCAGTAGAGTGCGTATTTAGTTTCATGCGACCTATTATTGTCCATTTCGCAAGTCCACTGATTCGTCGTTTGTGCTCTAGACGCAGACAAAACACATACTGATTTCTGACAAAGTATCCCAACCTCCATCTCGTATAGGCTCTGCAGTTGTAGTATTGTGGTTCGTTTTCCTATACAGCTATGGTAGAAATAAAGTGCATAATCTAAAGTAAGGGTAAGACATTCCTGAATGCTAGCTGCAATATCAGGTGATATCCAAATTCTTGATGTTTTGTGTTTCAGGTAGGCAATAATCCTGTCTTCTTCAACAGTGAGCTTGAGTTCATTGTCTTCGTCAATAAAAAGAACTGCAGACCTCCAATAAAGACAAGGACGTCCTTTATATTCCTTAAATGGCCAAATACTTAAAACAGCTCCTATCAACTTAAAGCACAAAGCAGAAGGGACTGCGTTCTTGAGGAGGCGATATGATAAACATATTGTTTTCTCATCTACATTTTCATCCTCTAAAAAGTCCGAAGAATCAGGTGCTTTCACCATGCATGGAACCAGGTATTCGTCTACTGATGACTCTTTTATGTCTCTGTATCTTTTTGGCTCTACCAAAATATCCAAATGAACAAGTACCTTTATCATAAAATCTTTGACTTCTTCATCTTGTAACAGACCCTTAAATTGCTGTTGGTTCCATAATTTAAAAATACAGAGTTTTGAAATACTCCCGGTTGATGTCAAATTTCGAAGAATTTTCAGCAAGTCCTCATCATGTGGCCAAAACATTTCATCAGTAATAAATGATTTCAAAATATTTACCAAGGCTGTTGGCTTTACAACAATGAATTCATTTATACTTTGCTCATGAAAATAAAGAATTTTTCCAAGCCCATGCTGTACCTTCAGGAAGTCTTCTAAATCATCGTCTGTTAAGGACAGATCTCCATTGCCTTTATTTACTTCAGCAAGTTGAGTTCTGCTAATGAGACTAATATTTTGAGCTCTCATTTTTGAAAGCTGCAACTCAAGTGGAACATATGCCATTGGCAATTCTCGCCCCCATGTTGGTTGTTTAAATGCAATTTCAACTAATTTAGCCATTAGTTCCTGGACCCCGTAGTCATTTTTGTTGGTCGGGTTTATGAAAAAGACTCTATCATAAACAATATGCTGGTGCTGCCCGTGGTTTGAAAACAGTCGAGTAATTTCTCTTGTGAACTCTTTCCTCTTCTCAATCAGTTCCATCTGCAATTCAAATTTTCAACGATAATAGAAAACTGCAGCAAATGTTTATGATAAAAAAGACAAATTGTTATATAAAATAAAAGATATGTTTATCATATCATGACAATTCAACACCTATGATCATAATGCACAAGTTCACTACAGATATAAGAGTATATATTTGAAGTTTGTAGGTTTTGTTTCCTTTGCAGTGTTCAGTGTAATATTGCCTGACTTTTGTTCCCATATTTGATATAGAAAAAATGGTGATTTGCTATGATTGTCCATGAGACAGGCATCCGAAATGTGTAAATTTCAAACTTCTACAGGTTGCCCCTAAGGCTTTCAATAATGGACACATTTCCACATTCTTCAGCAAGCTGTAAAAGGCCCCAAAATCAAATTCAAATATTACAATTATATGCCAAGTAAGAAAACAATGCAAAACAAGTATCAATTAGACATAAAGACAGCGACATCCTTTCTAGGGACAGGCACATAAATTATGTCATGTGTGTGGCAGGGTTAAACATGCTTGTGGATATTCAACCTTACCCCTAACCTGGGAGAGCAGAGTGAGAAAATTACATTCAAAACAAACTATAAAAACAATTGTCATGACTCTATAATATTTAACGTAGAAGTCCATACATAGTGAGAAGACAATATAACAAACACAAGAGACAAGATTTACCAAACTCGAAAAAAGTACTCGCAGTTCCTGACAGCTATTAAAAATCAAAACATAGTTGATAACGAATCTGGTTATCTTAAGGTACGACATCATTTAAAACGTTTCCGGTTGGATATGGTGTAAAAATATCATTAATAACCAAATAACATAAGGTTTTGTTCTTTTGCAAAAATCAAAACCACATAGGACATATTTTTCACAAAACAATGACAGAAATAAGTTTTGGTGTAAATTATTGAGCAGAGAGGTAATGTTGAAACCAAAGAATTCATGATTTAAAGAACTTGTAATAGTATAATAATGATAAACCGTTATGAATATGTTTATTTACCACATTTTCATAAAAGTTTGAGTTTTATATACCTTATTTTCTAAATTTTATGCAGATGCAACCAAACTGTTTATTTATGACAGAATTTTGTCTTTAACTAACTAATGGTAATGAAATCCTTGACTTACTAATTTGCTTGTAATGCAAAGATTACGTTCATTACGTTCATTGATATCTAAAACATTACTGCATACGCGGGAAAACAGACAAGTTGAGAATGAGGAGCCACAGGAAAGTCCACATCAAACAATGGAAAATCTTGTAATCATCTCTCTTATCATAGATTTTAGTTTTGAATCTAACTTGTGAAACAGAAACATTCAAATACAGAGAGGGAGAACCGTCATAATTAGCTTTATATAAAGTAAGTTCTCTAGGGAAAATTGTAGTGACATATTTTGAGAAGTCCAGATTATTAACTGCATAGATATCAGCAAGAATTATTGTATTGATATATTTTAAAATCAGATTTCTTTGTTGAGTTTGGCCATAAACTGGGATTTATAACAATACTGGAACAAATCTGCCATTAAATATGCACTGTTAGTATCCATAGGAACTCTTACAACCTGTCGATAAATTCTATTACCAAAACCTGGTGGAAATATTATCAAGAAGAAAGTTATTTGAATTTATCATTTCCTCACAAGTCCAGTAAGTTTATCTTTCGTAGTAATCTGCTTCATCAGAGAAGAAAGCCTGAGATCACTCTTTAGCAGATATTTTATGTATTATCAAGTTCCCACTCAATGAAATATGAAAATGTCTGTTTAATAAGGTTATGGGGAGGTGTATTATAAAGGATGGAAAATCGTTCATAAGTGTTAACAGTTTCAAATAGTTCATCAAAGGCGTGTAGTTTGCCTAAAACAACAACAAAAAATTTCATGCTTCAAGAATATTTAATACCATTATATTCATACATTTTATTGTGGTATTTAATTACCAGTTATTTTATGATGATAAGGGTAATAGTCAAATGGACAGAAATTATAGTTGTGATACACTCACTGGACATAAAACGGTATTTGAACAATTTCTTATGTAATTTAGGTAACCAAATGGTTGGGATTAAAAATGATCAGCAGGAACCTAACGTTCTACTCTGTCGGTTATATGACGGTCATCTATTTGACTCTTAGTCATGTGCCTGGCTTGGAAGGAAGAATAAATTCAAATTTTATTCTTTAGTACTTCCATGTAGTATTTACATCACAACAGCATCACATTGTTGGCTGCTTTGTCTGCCTGTACAAATACGAGTTGGTAATGATGCATTTAAAGTTTACGATGAGGCTAATCCCCTTCAAAGGAATGACTTACGTTTGCTATTTTGATATTATAGTTTAATCTTTAATAACCTGGATGAAGTATTCATTTGGCGACCCCGTGGTTATTTAGTGAACTTATATTTAGATTCTTAAAAAATAATTGAATATAGACATTCATATAATTATTTCTACTAGAATACTCTAATTTTAATTCAGATCATTTGTAGCACTATCTCCTTCAGAAATAGGACAGGTACCTAATAGTAATTTGTATTCTGTAAGTTACAACAGCTTACATCTGAAAGTTTCTATGATCAACTAATCATACAATGTTGAAAGATTTTTTATCTTTTCATAACACAATGGTAATATAAGAAGCAACATTGCCCAGGCATTTCATAAAATGAAAACAAATATAATTGTCACCATCCCTCTTTTAACAACAGCTTATTTCACAAAGATTGTCTAGGGAAAGACACAATTTAATATACATATACAGATAAATTACTTTCAGAAAAACTTGGGGGAGGTGGTGCAAAAAAATTTTTAATGTCATATCCCATTCAAACTTCTTTAAGTTATGTTGGCAAATAAGAAAGAAATTCTACCAGCATTTACAACTGAATGCACATGCCCGATGGGGATGTATAGTGACACAGAGTCAATCTACCTTTAATCATCAACATTAACAATACCTCCGTAAAACTGTCGCTATGGGTAGCAGCGAATAAAATCATAGGCATTTTATCATCGTCACCACAACAATACGTCAGAATTGAGTTTACCCAGTGAATCAAAATTGCTGCAAGTATAAATAAAAAATATTTTGTCATTTTTATTCTATTATAGATACTTACATATACATAAAGATGGAGCAAAGCCATACCAAATGTTAAGGAACATGTTTGTGCTGTTAAACAATTACTTTGCTACTTCTTTGATAGTTATTGGCCGTCACCACTACTTTTCACCATATAAAATCTACATAATTTATGATACATATACCATTTAACAGAGCAAACAATGACCAAACAACATTTACTTACTCATTTAAAATTTTTTGAGAATGTCCATGTAGACATCAAACAAACCTATGTTATGGGTAGTGGTAATTTTTATCCCACAAATTCTTGTTTCAATGTAATGCTGAATAGAGCTTTATTTATCAAGAGTGGATGACTTAATAATTTTCAAAAGGAAATGAGTTATCCCCCTTTTTGCTGCACTACCAGGGAGCACTACCCAAGATTAATAAACAGGTAAAGTTAAATATAATCTTTATATTGAAATGGAGTGAAAACAAATTTTAAAGTCAAGCATTCTGATTCCCAAAAGAAGGAAAGTGATATTACTGTTCCAGGCATATATGTTAAAGTTACATTTCATTAACATGTTAGATTTTGTCGAGTTTTACAGGATTCATAAACAAGTTACAATTTAACCACGATTTATAAGTTCTAAACACTTTGACCCTAGACTGAGATTTTATTGACGCACCTTTTGGATTCTAACCTTGTCATCAGGATATGGAGTATTTGTATCAACATTTTTCAGCAATTCATTAATACTTCTATGTAATTTTACATGGAAGTTACCTTGAAAGCGTTATGTCCTTTCAATATTCTTAGCAGTTTGTTTATGTCAAACCTATATATTTTAAATATACTCAGTCATTATTTTAAGCATTCTTTAGAGGTTTGCATAGTTTATTTTTCTTCGTTGCAGTCTGACATATGTTTTACATTGATGCATTTATATGAAGATGATAAAATATGCCAAACTAAATCACATCAACATAACACATATACATAATTCTAAGTGGTTTTGAAAAGAAACTTGATATATTGAGGCTCAGAAGGCTGAGCCTGTATCGCTCACCTGCCTTTTGGCAAAGAAGTTTTTTAAATAATCAGCCAATCAGAAACAAGATTTGTCTGGCGGCCTTGTTTTTCTCCCATTGGGATGAAATGGGAAAACTTCCATGATGCTCTACATTTAAAATTAATTAATTACCAAGCAGTTTCAGCCACAGAAACAAGATTTATCTGTGGCGGCTATGTTTAGTTTCAGATCAAGACAAAATTAGGAAACTTTATAACGGTATCTCCACTGATTCAAAAATTAGTCCATCTGGCCAATCAATTTCAGAGAAGAAGACTTTTAAACGTATCAACCAATCAGAAACATGAATCATCCATGGCAACATTTTTTTGTCTGATCCAGACAAGATGAGGAAAATTCATAAAGCACATTCCATAGATGCTCCAAATGAAATATTATTGCATGCATTTATTATTGCGATTTGTTAATTTTTTAGGCGATAATGCAAGTTATATTTTTGAGAATTCTTAAAACTTGTAGTGGAATACTACGGAAGAAATCAGTAATGCGAGTTTTTATTATTGCGATTCTAACCCTGTCGCAATTTTCGCATTAATAAAAACATCGTAATAATTTCTGAATTTACAGTAGTTAACAAAGAATGGATTCGATTTATCTAATAAGAAAAACAGAGACAAAATATGTTCTGCAGGTTGACCTTTCGTCTCAAATTTCTCAAGACGACACATAAAATGAGATAGACATATTCCATTTTTTTTTAACAACTTTACTCTTTTTGCAAATTCATTAATGTTTAATATGATATACTTTTCATACATTCATTCTTTAAATATCTCGGAAGTATTATATATATATATATTTCTTAAGAAAAAAATCGTGTTTCAAAGTTTTGATAAATGATTTTGATGTCAAAAAGCGGATGGAAGTCGTTAAAGTTCTGATTTTTTATATTATTTTGGAGAAAACCGAGTGCCTTGTTTAATACAAATTCCGCACACCACCTATTCTATAAAACAAACTGTCTGAACATATTCACAGCAATTAGGGATATTTCAAACATATATTCTTAAAATATATTGTTGGTAGTGTTTTTTTTTCATCTAAACATGCTTAAACGGGTTCATTTTTCTTTTCAATTTACTCAGACATTCATAGGAATCATTGATATCGGTGGAGTAAATCTTGTATCATTTAGTGTCAGTGTTATATAAAGATATAATTAGTTGCGAAATTCCTATCCTAGAAGGTAATTGAGCTAATACCTAAAGTGGCCCATAACATCATTATTATTGTTTATACAAGTTTACGAAACTAACGCGGACGTATTTCACTTAAATTTTCAATTATTCCAGTGTAAATTACCCATGTGATATATCAAAAGTGCAGAGAAAAATTTGAAACAAATTAAATGATAAACTTAAACAAAAGAAATAAAGGCTTGGCTTCCACAAACTTCTTTACAAAACATGAGTGGGATTAGGAGTTCATGAAGGGTAAGCATCCCCTGTCTTGCGCACAACAGCCGTCGTGGAATCCTGTAACTCGAATTCGGACTAACGTCAATCCACGAAACGGTCAACTTATATTTGTACTACCTGTAACATGTGAGATTTGCTTACATTTGTGTAAAAGAGAAATGAATCTTATTGTATAAACAATTGTATGCAGGTTGACGTTTCGTATTTTTTTATCTCACCAGGTCAAAAGAGACTAAATATTTCTCGCTTATGATCAGACATTCACCAAATGTATAATATTTCAAGTTAATTTTGGTCAAATAAATTATAAATTCTTTTGTTTTTGATAGTTAAATATATAATTTGCAAGAAAACGTAGTATTGACTGTGGTAGCTAAGTGTATCCTAAACTATATCCTGGATAGCGTTAAAATTACTGTTTATGGAAAAGGAATTCGAAGATACCGAAGAGGCAGACAGAAATCGTAAAGTCGAGGACAGACAAGACCATTGCAAACACAATGAAACGAAAGACAAACATAGAACACGCAACATTACACTGAAAACTAAAGCTGGAGTAACACGAACCCTGCAAAAACTAGGGTAAATTCAGGGTTAGGGTTAGGAGCTCCTGCTCCACTAGTGTTACCCGTTGTGTTATTCAGTAGTCAAAGCCGGGATATAGTCACAATCGATGTTGGTCACAATAGGTATAGGAACGGAGTTGTATTCATGACAGTCGGAAGATATCCATTGTCATCTGTGAAATGGATATTTCGTACCGGTCAACCAAATCATGAT
>JAULBM010047246.1:0-10629 GCA_032357055.1 Geukensia granosissima | reverse complement strand
TTTTGTTGGCCATGGTCTTGTCTGTCCTCGACTTAACGATTTCTGTCTGCCCCTTTGGTATCTTCGAATTCCTAATGCTGATTTCTCCTGGCAGTGACAGTGGCTTTCAGTCAAATAGGATATATGTTGTCCCACAAAACAAATCAAGAACTCAGGGGCTGCGCCGGTCATTTTAAACAAAATCACTGTTTTGTTAATCTTCAAAGATAGAAAAATCGTACAATGAAATGTAGGAAACAAAAAATATGTACGACGACGGAGAAAATTGCGTTTTAAATACCATACCGATATTTCAGAAGAACCTGGTTCAGTGGCCTTTCCTTAAGCAGCTGGCTCTTGTCAAGAACAGATAATGTTCAACACGTCTTTACATTTATATAGTGTATTATTATAATAAAGAGCTGTATTGGTGCTACTCATAAATAATATATATATTTGACGAATTGTTGTGCCGAATATAAGGCGAATATTTAGAGCATTTGGAATACTGGTGATCTGCTTAACTGATGCACGTAATTCAGAACTATACTGGAAAATATGTACAAATTGGCCGAAGATGCTCGAATATGTGAAAGTGACATGGTTGTCACTTTAATGCAATATAGAACTATTACAATACTCCTTTCCGAAAAACTATTTCCGGAAGTCCGAGTTTGGTTTAAAAATTGAGATTTTGTTGTTCACCTTGGAGGTTAGTAAATTACATCGACGAAAGAAGGAGCAAAAAGGAAAACCTAACTTTAGCCTGTGTTTTATCTTAAAGCATTTGATTTCTACGACTGCTTCTAGCACTTTAGGTATTTACGCTCCAAACTTTATTTCATAAAACCTAAAAATGAAAGTGTTAACACAAAAAATCAACAGAAATTTATGCACGTTTAAGCGGTGATTCCTATGGAAAATTTTCATTTAACTTCGCGGAGGCCTGGAACTAGAATGGCAAATTTTAATTTTAGAAGGATCCACCGACTTCCGGAAATGGGTTTTCGGAAAGGGCTATGTGAAATTTAATGAGGAAATTTTTACTGCTTCATCCGTCGACATTAATAATTCTGTCTAAATCCATCTTTCGCAGTGAATCTTAATACTTAATTATTGGAAAAATTACAAGTCACGAAGTTTTCCCTAATTTATCACATTGAATGTCATGGTAGAATCGTATGTTTTCACTTCAGTGTATGTAAACATCTTCTTTGAAATGTCAAAGCAATCAGGCAAGAAAAGCGGAAATGTCTCTATATCTTACACAGCGTATATGGAAAGCTTTCGTTTAAGTATTAATCTAATAATTCGAAGAGAAAATACCAATAAAAATGTCTTAGTATGGGGATGCATTAATGAAGTGAATAAAATGGCTTAGACGGCAAATCATATAGGATTTTATTCACGTATGCAGACATAAATATGGTTAATCTCTAAGAGATAACAATATCAGACAGGGTTCTTTTAATTGGCTTGCTTAAAGGTGAAATGGACAAACAATAATAAAATGAAAACATATTGGGTAAATGTCAGAGAGACTGCATTGCATCAACAAGTGAAAAAGGGGAAATGTACATATCCAGAAGTATCAAGGGCTTTAACAAGGGTGATATATAATACCTTGTGAATAACGAAGTCACCTTATAAAAAACGTGTATACGTAATAAAATACTGCTCCTACATGAATATTATCAAACATGTACATGCAACAAAGCATAAAGCACAACGACAATTCTTGTCTGGGTACGGGTATATAAAACATGGGCTGGGTATAAACTATACTCTTGCTCATAGATATGGAATATTTTTATTTTTTAAACTTACAAAAGAAATAGGTACGGCTAGACTTTAGTAAAGCAAAATTATTATAAGGAAACGGCAGATACTGCTTGCATGGTGATATTTGAGGATAGTTTAATAATAATATTGGATGAAATAAAACATTTGAAAGGATTTTATCCGGAATACAAAATTAGCATTTTTTTCACAAAACTGTGGGTTTCAGAACTCATAAAACTAGCCATCGGAAAAAAATCTTAAAACAAACACTGTTGTAGCTTAAAGTAAAATTACGAGATTTGCGTATGGCTTTTTGTAATCTGACTCGTAGTTTAAGTATGTAGGTCTCCAAAGTTGACCTTTTGACTCAGAAAATATAAATATTCCATATTTATGACCAATTGTAAAGAATCCAACCCTCCCCAACGAGTGGTCAAAGGAAGACATCAAAGAAAATAAAAGCAATAAAAAATATAAAAGTCAAATAGAAATTCATCCGATCAATCTATCTGTACCTACAATAAATATACTGAACAAAAAAACATGCAAAATAAACCTCTCTTAGGACTACCCGCAGTTACTGAAACTAAACGCAAGCTTAGGGTGAGATTCCTGAAGATAGGACCTTGTAATATCTGTATCTCTGCACCATACGTATACCAGATTAAAGTCAGAATATTAAGTAGTGCAAACAAAGGCAAACCGAACAAGTTGTGAAATGTAAACAACATACGAAGAGCTAAAGGCAAATCCCCTTTATGAAACGTAAAGTTTATTATAGGAAATTAAAAACGTCTCGTTATCATAAGTTTTAGTGCATAAACAACCATGTTCAATAATATGGTCATAACTGGTATTAGATGTATTTAAAATAGGTTTTCTGGATGAATTTCGTTTGTGAATGTTTGACACTTTGAGTTATTCTAAACTAAAACCTTGTCTAAATATCTTAAATTTTTAAACCTGCCCAATAAATCCTGTTTGGAAGAGTCTGATTTAATTTTTGCAATAAATCGTGATTTTAAACAGTATAAAAAATAAATCTGTAATGAGAGGAGCGCAGTTTGTGTTTTATTGGTATGAAACGGTATGTTTGGAAATACTGCGAAGTATATACTTATATTATAAGACTTAAAAAATAACATTCATGCTGACTACATATAAAGCTGCTGAATCTTTGACAATTTGTCTTATGGACTTTGATTTGTTTGGTAATTGTGTTATATACTTTATTTATCTTTAACGTGACACCTTGAAATTGCACAGATGAAAATGAAATTAAAATTTCCAAGGAGTTTTTCTGTTCATCTCTTGTTGTAACTATAAAAGAACTCCACTAGAGAGGATTCAAATGTGCTCTAATGGAAGACGATAGCAGGAAAATTATATTTTATATGGTTTTAGTATACATGTATGATAATATGACATTCTTAGTGAATGAATTTCGAACTTTAGGCGACTTTTCATGAGTTCTCCAAGATAAGCAACATTAATATTGAGTTAATGGTTGAAGTATTCGATTTTTTCGATAAATTGTTTATGATTTTTTTTGTGATTCCCAGTGGTGCATACCATGATTGTAGTGGAATGTCTTCTATTACTGTACGAAATGTAATAAACTTTAAACAAGTCCAGTGTAGAATACACCTTTGAGAAATCAAAAGTGCATAGTTCAAAGAGACAAGACAAATTTGAAACAGATATAAGGATAAAACGAAACAAAAAGAACAAAATTTTAATATGACATTACGGAATCCAGTGAAGTATTAAATGTACATGTATTAAATTACAGATGATATGTAAATGAAGATGATATTTTTGTTCAAAATACCTGTAGGATAATTTCCTATATAAAGAAAAGTCACTATTTCTGTTTACTTAATCTTTTTGTATTCAAATTATCTGATATATGCATGTTAATGGTATGTCATTTTCGATATTCTACATCTGTTTCAAGTACCAATTTGCCACTAAATACCGTTTATTGTTACGCATGTAGTAAAAAGAATATTTTGGGTGAGTTTTGTTTGTAAAGTAAAGAGAATAGAAGCCTTTAAAGAGCGCATGCAAGACCAAAACTTTTAAATTTTTGTACAATGTCAATTTTAGCTTTGATTTCCTGATATGTGAGAGACTAGCACATTTAAGCTTTTATTTACAAGGACTTTTAAGTTTTTTAAACTAATACTGAAATTTTCCGGAATGGAGGGAGACCATTTCGCAAAATTTCAGTATTTGCTAGTTCAAAATAAAACTTAAAAGTCGTAATACACTCTCAATTAAGGCTAAGACCTTGATTTTTATCTCCAAGCAGACAATAGGGAAGGTTTCACATGTCAAATCTCTATGATAAACGTTCCAAAAGTTAACCTTCCTTTCAGAACCATAAACACTGTGACCATCACAGGATATGACGTAAACATCTAACAAAACTTACGTTTTCCGATGGCATTTTCCCGAAACAGAAATTGCTCAAACAAAAATACTCTGCTCCATATTTGAAGTTATATCACTCCAGAAATTTTATGGTCGACACCACAATCCTTTTGTCAAACTAGGCTGCTCATATCACTTCATAATATTTTTTGGCCAATATGAAAAAAAATTTTTTTTACGTGAAGACTGAATTTTTCCTGTAGTGTGGTGTTGCAACACATCTCATCGAATTATTCACTCTAATTACTTTTACAGGATTTGAATGCCGACAATTCGTTGGGTTGCTTAAAAACGCAGAGACTTCCACCCGTCCTTCTGACTCACCCAAGTTCAACCCCTTTTGTTGGTGGGGCATGCTTTGCTTATCGCTTTATGTTCATTTTTAAAATTATTGTGATTTTTAGTGTCGTTATGATTTTGTTCATCTGTTGGACGCCCTGTCTACCGAATGTGTTCCGATTCTTTGATTTTCTCTCTAATTTAACTTGACAGTTTTGGCGAATTTTAGACCTTGTCACATCGAGGCCTTTCAGCTTGTAAATGTTATTATTATAAAGCAAGTATATTTTCTTTCTATTCATTATTGTTGGTCAGCTTGACTGAATATCCAATGTAACTAAATAGTAGTGTACTGTGTTTAAAGAAGAAATGTTCGATTTTTTCCATGAAGGGATTGCGCCGGTTGTATTCTCAAATATAGATTTTTACAAATACTGTCAAAATGGTTGTATTTTTTTTTTAAAGTCTCCTGTTTTAGTGTCTTTATAAAAACCCAAAATATATTACAGAATACAGATATATTACCAAACCCTACCCAAAGGCTTTTATTATTATAAAAATATTTCCGTCTAAATATGGTGCAGATTTTATTAGCTAACACGGTAACAAATGAATTAAATATCATCAACAACAATTCCACATTTTACAAATTTGATTTGTGTTACATCTGATTTGAAGCTTTGCGTAGTTCACAGATACAATTTTCATTAACTGTTAGATATACCGGAACACTTTGTTCAAATATTTAAAATGTTGATTGATCAAAGTTGACTTCAAATTCCAAAGCGAAATTGATAAATGATTCTATAAGCATTTAAACTACCAGAACTCTTTATGACACTATTGAATTCCGAAAAACTTTCAGATGACAGACCAACTCTGAATACTTTCCAGGAAAAAATGCAATATCCATAAACGACTCAATATATCAGAGTTTATTGGATTTGATAGTCAGTAACCGTGTTATGCGATATGATTATAATGTTTATTCACTAATCTTGTGCTATTGATTTCTTGATCTGCCTTAAAAGGAAAGCAACAGTGAAAGTATTCACTTGTTGGATTGTCTTAGTATGGGCAGCACGTTGCATCAAATACAATTAGATATCCGATAACTCTCAACGTATAGCATTCGGGAAATAACATTGTAATTAATCTGAAGTTGTGTTCAAGTACATAGATATAAAAGAAGCATTCTGTAAATGTGCTGACATAAAAGCATAAAAAATAAGGTTTCAGTAAAGAAAGAAATCAAAGGATGATATTTTTTATTATGTAGATGGATCTAGGACGATAATTTCAAATGATACAACAAAGAAGGGATAAAAATCAATATTAGTTTATTTAAAAAAATTGATACACATATTCAAAAAAGTAAAACAGTGAATTATATAAAAAGATGTACAATATAAAATGAACAAAACTGTATATTGCTTATGGATATCATTGACATTATCAATTACAATATTAGCAACATTCTGTATATTTCAACCAGCCTGGTATATACACGACAATCACATTCATTCGTTCGGACTTACAGTCTTCTGTGAAGGTGTCCCCTTCAATGAAGATGGAGTTAGGGACTCCTCTAGCAGTTGTCAACCGTATGGTGGAAAATTTGCGTTGACAAACATACCTTCAGGTGCATGGCAGGCTTCATTTCTGTTATTTTTTACTGGATTATTCTCTTTTGCTGTAACTGTGATATTAGGAATATTGATAAACTGTGTTTCAGAAAAATATATGTATAATATCAATAATCTCGTTCTTTATCTACAGACATCTTCAGGTAAGAATATTTTATGAGCGAAAAAAATTTAATATATACCAGATTAGGATGTACAGTTCTTAAAGCGCAGGAAGGTTTTTTTTCTTAATTTTGTCGCCTACACATAAAGCACATTTTTGCAGTGATTTTTGTTAATTTGAAATTTTTTAGTAAGCAATTGATAGTTTAATAAAACATAATCTTTTGGGAATATAGAAATATGCAAAGCGTTTTCTTCAATACAAGAATATCTGGGAGAAAATCTAAAATAAACAGTTTTAAGGACAGTCATGCTATTTATAGGTATTACACAACAAACCGCCCGGACTAGACACTCGTTAAAACATCTATAATGGGATCATTTGCTCCATAAGACAAAGCTTTCCTTCTCGAATATATATTTTTATATAAAGACATTATCTACTACCGAAGAAAAGAATCTGTTTCTCGAAAAATTTAGTTATTATTTTATTTGTATTTGTATTTTATTTTGCGTCGTTGTACATTTTGTAGACGTATATATATAAGAGGAATTTGACAATACCAAAAGGGAAGACAGAAATCGGAAGACAGACAGTCAGACAAGACCATGGCCAGCAAAATGAAACGAAAGACAAACATAGAACACACAACACTACACTGAAAACTAAAGCTGGAGTAACACGAACCCTACAAAAATCAGGGTGAGTTCAGGTGCTCCGGAAGGGTAAGCATCTCCTGTCAGTGTACTGGTAAGTGTATTAAGGATTTATAAATGAACAATTTTACCCATGTTTTCTTTTCTGGTATTGAATTTAAATTCATAGTGATTTTAAATGTGTATACAAAACTTGGCACTAGTGGCTTAAAATTTCAAGGGATACATAGGTGTATCTACATACATATAACCATGCGTGTTTTTTTGGGGTTTGTGGATTTCATTCATACATTCATACATACATAATGTGTGTTTGTTTTGGTCTGTGGATTTAATTCAATGATGTATATCTGATAATTTTGTTTGTTGTTCACATAGTAGTCTATGGAAAATGACGTCATGAGCAAAAAATAAATACATTCAGTCAGATTCCACCAGATTAAACTATATATATTTGGTTCAGGCATATGCTGGTTGGAATAGTACGTAGACTTCGTAATCGTTTGACGACATCAGTGGTCGTTTAAATTTGATGTCTTGTTGTCAATCTTGTCAACTTCATGCATGGATTCTTTTTTACTTTGAAAAAAGAAGCGCTTTTGATTCCCTTTGCAGGAGACGATTAGCTTTATAAAAAAAGTTATTACTTGTAAAACTACAAGTCTCGTTATACACTTCAAATATCAGTTCATGCAAGAAATGGATAAAATACCTGTATTTTTAGAAATGAATCTCGTATTACAAACTCTGTACAGACCTTGACGAGATCCGTGTTGTTCCCAATTTATTACCTTCATCTTTTTAAAATTATAACAGTGTAAACGTTTGTAAGTTCCAAAAATTGTTAATAAAGATTAGTCGTTGTATTTAGCTGAGCATTGTTGTCAGTATTTTTTGTTTTACCGTCTCTGATGACGTCCAAGAAGGTGTCCCTCGGGAAATCATTAATCGGGAAATGACCCAATAATAAAATTGCAATAAGAAATCTAATAAGCAAGAGTATTTATAAAACCTATAAATTCGCGAGTCATTTTACCTCCTATGGTTGATGCAACCATTCAAGGACAATGAATTAACTTATTGTTTGCAATAGAGATCATTTGGTACACCCAACATGTATGTCTAGGCTTACTCCGTCAACCAAAGGGTTCCATGTGGAACTCTTTCCTAGATGTCAATAGACCGCAATATTTAGTTTGAAGCGTTGGGTCATTCCGGAAAAATCTTGTCCAGCACATTCAAAGCTTTTGATGTGTATTAATTAATTAACCAGAAATGTCTACAAGATTTGAATGACATGTACTTTGATATGCCTATCGAACGGATTTCATCCATTAATTGTCATATTTTTAAAAGATTATGGTACTTTACAACATGTCGTTAATCTATAGAAGGAAGATACACTCCAGGGCGTACATTAAGTACTTTAAAGAATGTGCAATGATTTTCTTTAATCTACCCAGAAGAGTACATTAAAGAAATATATCACTACAAACCTCAAAATAACAGGAAAATGGATATTCATTCAGGTATATAAATGATTTCCTTTATGCAATTACGGGATAAAGGAATATTTTATCTCTTCATATGGTGTGATGGTTATTCAAAAGAACCTCAAAAGAACCTACCTGTTGCAACCATTAATTCCTCACTTACAACATGAGTAGATGCACAATTTTTTTCAAAACTTTTTATTTTTAAAAATTCTTTTCACAATATAACACGCTTATATTTGTCTAAACATTTTTCCTTTGTTGTTAAATTGTCAGCCAATAGATATAATAATTTTCTTCTGTATACAGGTATTCTAAGATCGTCTGTCATGATATCGTCGGTCGGCATCGTCCAATATCTCAAATTGATGAAAAGCAGTGAATTAAATCCGTTTTGCTGTTGCATCTGTTGACAGAAAGCATTTTTTTACGATCTTGGTTATAGTTTTATGAATCGAAAAAAATTCTTCACATAAATTTCAGCGTTGATGATAAACTCCGCTTTTCGATATCCAGGTCAGCATATTGACTCAGAACACAAACTGTACATTTCTTTGCCTTTCTGTCGTTTTATCGGCAGTTACTCTCCTTGTTAGCATCTGTGTATCGTTTAAACTTTCAGTCTGGTATCATGCGCAATAACCAGACCACATTCTCGGCAAGTAACGAGATCTCCCAGGTCGTGTGTAGGTAAACGCTTTAAAGCATGTCTTCTTCTGTTTTCACCTCTTTGTCTTGTTGAAATAGTATATTACTCCCAGGTGAAAGTTGGTGGTCCCATTTATCTGTGCAAGACATAGTGTGCACTCTAGTGTGCATGTACATTGCTGGAATTTACAATTTATGAAATCTGTTAATTTATTCAGGTGGAATTCAACTTGCATAAAGCGGACCTCTGTGAAATATATCGTGTCCTTAAACCTGAGAGTAATATACTTAGTTAGAATTACTCCCAGCTTAAACCAAATAAAATAACCAGAAGCAGTCTGTATAGCTCACCTGATACCAAATTTCTTCTCCCAATTCTGGAGGATTTCATCTACTGAATCTGAGGCCTTAATTATGACTAAGCTTGCACACTTATGCAGTCATTGAACATAGGTTTTAGGCAAAAACGATGGATGCACAGGTTTATTTACAGCTGTAGTTGTCAATCTGGTTTTTGTCAGAACGCAGAAAAACCGAGGAGCATCACAAGCGCAGCATGATACGACCGCAGCACGTTGAAATGTGGAAGGTGAGCAAATGAACCTATGGGTAAGTTTGGATACAGTTTTCTTCTTGACACAATAATGTGCTGGATACAGTTATATGACTGCATCAGTGATCATTTTGACCCCCCATTATCCTCAAAATTCCGATATCATTCAATGAAGTTTTGCCAAATTTGATCTTTTTTATCTTGAAAATGTTAAGAGATGGAGATTATTCATTGACATACTTCTGTAAGCTCTCATTGAGAAAATCAAATAAAAACCCCATCAAAATCTGAGGGAAAAAATCCATATTATACAAAATTGAATTTCCCCACTTTTATCCCTTTTAGCTCGAAAACGGTAAGATAGAAAAATCCGATGACAAACCACTAAAAGCTCTCACTGAGAGCAATCAAATAAAAAAAAAAAAAAAAAAACACCGCCACAATCGGATGAAAAATAAGAATTCCTCATCTCATCCAAAATCGCATTTTAACACTTTGGTCCTTTTATAAATAAGATAAATGTTACAAAAAATTTTTGAGTAAATTTTGTTGCATTTGTCACAAGTAATCATTTGAAAAAAAACCATCAAAATCTAATGAGAAATAAAAAAAGTTTCAAAATTAGGACGTGGTCCACCCGTATACATGTATCTCAGTAACAGAAAGATATAGGTCATGACCCTTTAGGGCTGGTTATGTTAGCTTTGTCAAAGGTAATACAAATAAAATAACCCATTAAAATCAGACATACATAAAAATAGCACAAGACTTTTTAAAGATCCTCCCGGAAAAATGGTTGGGGCCAGGTCACCCAAAATCAAAACCTACCTTTATCTAGTATCAAGGAGCCTGTAATGATACTAATCGCTCACCTGTCAAATTTTTTGTTGAACTGTGTCGGATTGTCTTTATTTTTTTACAGTTTGCTACATGATTGAAAAAGACTTTCTGATAAACATGGGCCAATCAGAACACATAATTGTTGTGAGAAACACATCTGGAACATTCATACCATGTTTAGTTTCAGTTGATTTTTGCTCAGAAACTATAAATG
>JAULBM010047236.1:0-10630 GCA_032357055.1 Geukensia granosissima | reverse complement strand
AAGGACGCCCCTTAAGCAGGGGTTCAACCTGCAGGAGGAGAAACCGAATGGCCTATTTCTATAACCCGGCCGCCCTCAGTGGCGACGAAGTATGGAAATTTGGCGGGGAAAGTATATATTTTTATAGGTTTTACCTAAGTAACTTCTTTCTATTAAAAATCTTGAATAAATAAAAGAATTTTATAAAACTTTTGTGCGTGTTAAGGTGAAAGAAAAGTGCATGGGAGTCACTTGCAAAATCTAGTTAATGCATGAAGTAGAAAAAAACGCAAAGGAATTCGAGTATCTGACAAAATGGTTGAACATGAGCAGCGTGAGCTTTCGTAAAAGTCAGATAAGACTACGCCTTCTAAATATCGTATTAGTGTATTTCAATCGGAACACGCCCTTACTTTACCGGATTTTTTATGACGGAAATGGCCGATGATGTTCAGATTGGGCGTTTTTAAAAGACAGGTGGACATGTATATCCGTTTGTTTGTTTGATTGGGTTTAACGCCACTTTCAACAATATTTCAATCAGTTTTACTGGCGGTGGAAGCCGGAGTACTCGACCTTGGGCTGACAAAACGTTATTACGTGCGATATGGGTTAAATGCAACCGGTTTTTTTGTATGGTACAAATTCGCGCAAATTATTTATATCTGATAAATAACTGTTTACAAAAATGAATGCGCGGAATGTTTTCATTAAGCGGTGAATACTTTTATCCAAGTTAAGTTTTTTTCCAGAATGGAGAGATCCTTGAGGCCAACCAAGTAGGTCAGCACGGGTAGAGAAGACTGAAATTCAGTTATTTATTAATTCATTTATTTTTAATCAATTTTTCTACTCAGTCGATATACATTTTACCTAAAGAGATTAAGTTTTTCAATTAAGGATATGGCCACTTTCCCATGGATTTCACCCGTATTACCAAACTCTGAATGTTTAGATATTTTCAATGAAGATTTAAAATATATTATCTCTACATGTAAATAAACCAAAAAGAATTTTCGTGCCAGGAGTCTTGCAACTGAAAAAATTTATGTCCACAAAGCTTGCTGTAAGGAACTCTTTAAGGAAGGACATTTAGAAACAAAATTGCAGAATACACTTGGAAACCTATTTTGGTTGTGTCCTTCGGGTCGAATTTATTTTTCTATTAAATAGCGAAAATTTGGCAAACTGTGTAAAATCAGTCTTTAAAAGTTCAGTAAGAAATAATTTCTTCAATAAGTCTTGTTAAACAAAATTAATGAAAATTAAAAAAATATATATCAAATAAACCATCACGACAATTTAGAAAATTTGTCCTACTAGTGAACCAAATACTGGAAAAAATGGCAATATGTCTTTGAAACTATTAGAGGTCTAGTTTTAGGGAGTTATTTATACTATGTTTTCACCTTTTCCCTACAAATGAAAAATTGCAAATCTTGTTTGTCATATTTTTAATATTGCTTTTCTCGAAAATGAATGAATGAATTTGGGATCATATAACGCAGACATAGGATATTAACATAGGAGATATGGCATGATTGTCCTTGAGACAGTCATACACAAAATGACAGTCGAATTGATTACGGCTTTCAATAATGGAATAGAGTTGAATCGTGCATGTAATTTTTATTTTAAGACAGTAAGGCTGCGCACACATAGGATATAAAAATAGGATATGTGGTAGGATTGTCCATGAGACAGTCATCCACCAAATGACAGTCGAAAATATCACGGCCTTCAATAATGAACAAGATTCCAAACCATAACGGAAGCTGTAAAAGGTAACAAAATACAAAATGTGAAACTATTCATAAAACACAGCAGTCGATCTGACCTATGGAAAAAAGACGAACAAATAACAATAAACAACTAATTAAACAACGACCACCACTCGTCTGCATGTTCCTGGCTGGACAGACACATTAAATATGTGGCGGGGTTAAACCGGTTTGGCATTTATATTACACAAACTTTGCCAAATTTTAACTTTTTTTATGATTTTCACCAATCTGGGTGCTTCAAAGTAAAACGATTTTTTTCATGAAACCTTTAGTGTTGGTGAAAAACAAAAAAATCAAGTTAAAATTTGTAAAGAAAAACGGCAATAAGGGAATTAATTTCTATTAAAATAGTTTAAATTATTGAAAAACTTTGGAAACTACGATTCTAAAATTTAAAACTTAATACAAGTATGTACACTCTGATGCATGCACAACTGCAGTATACCAAACCACTGTCTGTTTTGCATGATATATAAAGTGAATACATATGGGGTTAATTTCAATGAAACCATTTTTTGTCTTCATAATGATGTTTGATATTTAAACATTCCGTACATAATATTATTGCGAAAATTTTCATTCATACCCGCCATCCCAACTTCTACACAAGTACACAAGCTCGCCGGCAATGTTCTCAGAGTCTGAAACCGGATCGGATATGACCCTGAAACGGAGAATGGTACTATCCCTGCCCATTATTGATAGAATCCAAACAAAGTACACCCTATAGAACACTAGCCCTCAGATCTTGGAGAAAAGGGGTAAAATAGGGGGTCCGCATCAGGCACCTAACTGTGTAATGCACTAATAAAAACAGCCTGTTACAATGTATCAAATTGTAATTTAGAATCAAGAGCAAAAATACTTATTTAAAATATCATTTCAGCTATCCTACATTAATCTTAATTAGTATTATAATATTTCAGTTCAGGTTAAGCATTACAATAAAAATAAAACATAAAACAAAAATATTAACACTCTGCTGAGTGACACATGATCATGATAACAAATATAATTTTACATCGAAAATTCTTCTGTCCCCATTCACCCCCACTCGTCCAAATCCAAAGAGAATCTTACTGGACCCATGACTAAACAATTTAAACTACAATAAAATAAAGAACAACTAGTACGTTTACAATAAACAAGAATGGAATAGCAAAATTAAAGACAAATACATGTACTTACGTGTAGGTGTAGTACATTTGAGGGTTTTAAGCCTTGTATGTGTGTAAATCGATTTCGTGTGGTAAGGTGGACCTTTAATCTTTTGTATGTTTTATAATTATTACTTTCTGTATAGTTTACTTTCACACAAAATTAGATACCCGTATCACAATAGGTTTTAAATTTCCTCTAATAACAGGTTATTACAGGTGCTATATTGAAGAACATTTTTTTTAACTGGACTTAGAGAGAATTTCCCATTTGAAGCTTATTCAAATATTATTTCGGTTGCTAGGCCTGAAGTTTAACATGGGGACCACAATAATAAGGTTCCCCATAAATTTAAAATAAAAAGATATGGATTAAATGTCAGAGAGACTGCACTCCAACCACGAGAAATTTGAGTAATTTACAATTGAGTTCTACACAAGGACTTCAACAGGGGTGGAATACATAACATCTTTTTGTTTGCTTGTTTAAATTAATCAGCGTCCAGGTTTTTATCTCCCTAATTAAGATGTAAAACAATAGACACGAGTTTAGACCAAATAATCTAAATCCCCCATTTTGTAAAAATACAAAATACCTAGTATTATATTTATAAACTATACCCAAAATTCATGCATGTATTTGACTTACCTTTCTTTAACTGTAATGTGTTACATTGTTGTAACCATGGAAAAGAAAGCCCCGAACAAAATATATTTTCAATTAAAATTGACTCTTTATAGCAATTGGACCTTTTTTTACCCATTACTCTTCGTGGGTCTTTTTTGCCATAAATTCCCGTCCTGCTCTTTTATTTCGAAATTTAAACATAACTCCTTTTCAAAATTTAAAGTATTTGACCTTTCATCGGGGCAAATTATAGATCGTCATATTGTTGATGAATGCCTAATGGAGAACTCGAAATTTTGATTTTCTGCCTTCCAAGCTCTTTTGTGATCTACATATCATTCCTTTCTCTTAAACTATTGCTGTGACGTCAGCCTATAAGCGTTAAATAATTTTAGTTAATTAGTGAACAAAAGATTTTCAGTATCTGAAAAAAAACTCCAACATAGTAGACCAAAGCAGGCACAGATCCATTAAGCCCTGAGAAATAGGAATTAGAGCTTATTTGACTGCCAAATTGCAATTCCACAGTTTTTTTGTCTTTTTAATGGGGGGGTGGGGTCGTCGGGTGCGCTTCCTCTGAATCCGCGCATATCAAATGCCTGTGCTGCACGTTTATTTATGCCGACTAACGAGAAACATTTCACAGAATGGAAATCAATTATGATTTGACAACATTTATATTTAACTCTAGTTCTATACCTTATACTACAGTTTTCCGGGAGCAGTTTCCTGTCGGATGGTTTTTTCAATGAAAAAATAAGGGACAGGAGGATTTTTCAAATAAATATTCAGTCATTGGAAGAGGTGAAATAATTCAAATCAAGTTGAAAATAAATATTCAGACCCATTTGCTGTGATTAACTGTGTTGTAAGAACGTTTCGCGCGAAAATTGACCCTGAAAATAATTTACATTGCGCCGAAAACCTTTCTACCCCCTCACCCCACACCGGGAAATTTAAATTGTAGTAATTTTAGTATACATCTATAAACTGTGAGGTTATGTTAGTACATACTTGTTAAATCCAAATATCTATAGACCGTACGAGTATAGCCGTTTCGGGTTTTTCATGTAAGATTTATAGTCGGGCGACTCAGAGCTCGTCACAAGGACCAGAGTTTCACTCTTGTTGAAAGTTAAAAAGGAACGAAAAATTGAAAATACAATACTCTAATATTGTTCAGTATCCATAGAATGCACTTGCGAAATCTTTTTGTTTCGAGTCTTACGATTTTTCATATCATGAATTTTTGTTTGTCATCTGCCAAAACAAGGGTCAATGTTTTTTTAAGTCAAACGTTTGAAGTGATGGTCAAAATGAACCTACAAATTGTGATAACTTAATGAAACATTTTACGGTAAAATTTCAGCTAAAACAGATTGAACAAAAGTTATTCCTTTTTGTATTATGAATTCACATTTTGAAGACACATGTAAAGAAAATCAATGTAAAACTTCATTCCATAAAATCATCTTCAAAGTAATCATAGGAAGACTTTATGTATTCAATCCGACCGTGAGCGTACGGACCATATTCATAGGTATTTGGAAGAAATACTCAAATGGTCCGGACCGGACAGCTCTATCGGTTCGACACTTCCCTACTAGGACTTAAATAATTTAATGAATATATAACCAATCATCAGATCTTCTTTTACTTAATTGGAGGAAGCGGCCAGTTGGAAAGGATAAATTTCCGTTCCCTACACAAAAATACCAAAGTGACATGCTGCGGCAACGAAATTTCCCGTCCTAACAAACATTCCCGTCCCTTTTTATTTCGTTTGTTGATATATATGAACTTTCAATTCCTGGATAAGGAAGATTGTAGCCAACAAAACGGTATACATTTTTTTAAAGAAATTTAAACTTTAAAATGAAAAAATATTGTAATTGGAATCTCTGTAAATATTGAAAAGTAGAAGAAAATCTATATTGAAATGAAATATTAATAAAATAATTTATACCAGAACAAGCACATTCAAACTCTATATATATCTAATAAGCATACATACATCTGTAATCGACCTCTTCCAAACCTGCGAATGATTAAATGTAAAGAATATATATATTTATATAGTTTTGTTTTTAATATCTTCCTTTATTCCGGAAAAGTGTTCACATGATTTCGTGATTAAAACTAATTCAAATTAATTACGGGTTATTGTAACATTGATTCGTAGACGGCCCAACAATGGTTTAAGTACGAGATACAATGGATAAGTGTGAGTTCGTTGAATTAATCCATTCGCACTTCGAGCTCGTGGATTACTTTCAACGAACCCACACTTATCCAATGTATCTCATATACATAACCCTTTTACTTAAGTTTGTATATTCGTTACGTTTCGGTAATATTTAAAATGATCATACAAGTAAAATATATAAATGTACTAATAAATGTTTACACAAAAGTGGGAGCAAACGCAGTTCCAGGACCGGTCATGCCAGACGAACGGTCCACCTTAAGTAAAAGAAAACTTTGGTGCTTCCTAAGCGCAGTTTCATACGACCACAGCACGTCGGTGAAAGGTGAACAAATGAACCTTATGGTATGTGTGGACACAGTATTTTGCTTTACACAATAATGTACTGGACATAGTCATGTATTGGTCACAGTAATGTGCTTGAAATTGCTGGACATAGCAATATGATTTTATCAGTTATTATAATGATCCTCAGTATTCTCGAAAATGTCATTTGTTCGTAAGAAAAGATTGGGGGAAAACCATCAAAATTAGGTCAAAATTTAAACAATCCGATATCATGCGAAGTTAAAATTTTGTTTCTTTTATCGAGAAAACGGTAAGAGATAGAAGAAATCTATTCATTGCAATGGATCCAAATGAAAGAAGACATGTTATCGAACGGAAACCTTAACCTCTACGTACGGCGAGGACGACATGTCGGGCAATAACAAAATACGAACACAAAATTTTTGCTGTCGTAAACTGGAAAAAGTGCCTTGCATGTTAAACGCATGAATAACATGCGTTTTACATGCGTTTTTTTCGCTATGCGTAAAACATATGAAGGATAACATGTATAAAACACGCGTTTAAGAACTCGTCTTAACCTGCACATGCGTTAAAAGGGTAAAGAAAAACGCATGAAAAAATATTTACACATGTTTTTCAGGGCATGTTTTCATGCGTTTTGACGAATTTAAAAAAAACCGTACGTTTTAAACACATGTTTTAAATGACTTAGATCACGCATGTAAATTTATGTAAAACACATGGCTGCCAACGCATGTTTCCCCTGAGTGGTAAGATAAATGCGCTTCCCATGTGTCCTCTAACACATGTCAGTCAAAAACACATGTAAAATATGTGTGTTACTATTTCCTGTGATTAAAAATAGGATCGTATATGTGTTATAGGATTCTTGGTTGCAGGGGGGATGCTGGACACAATTTCAGTCGAAGATACCAAAGGGGCTGGCAGAAATCGTTAAGTCGGAAGACAGACAAGACCATGGCCAACAAAATGAAACGAAAGACAAACATAGAATACACAACTTTACAATTCAAACATTGACAAAATTAAAAGGAGGAAACAAGTGTAATTTAACGATAGAAAATAAACTACAAACGATCATAGACAAGGTCAACAATATCAAGGTAATAAAAGAGAGACCAGAACCAATCATTTTTGTCCAACTACGGTGTCCAACCGATACCGCTGATGATGTTGTTAGCCATTGATCATCATATTTTTACAATCGAGATAGATACATATTCATTTTCAAGCCTTGACGAGAAATTTGAGGGTCTAATTATCGAGATGGTAAAAAGTACGGTTACCATTGTTTTAGTAATGAATTTTTTTTTTTCTCTTATTCTTCAATAGAATAATTTTGAAGTAAAAATATTTTATTGTCTAAAACCCTAACTGAACATTGACGTCGTCAATCATAGTCTACTAAAGTGCATATGACGTTGATAGTGCACGTAGATTTACCGACCGAATGGCGTGAAAAGCACACATATAATAACAGAAAAAAGTATCTCTGTCCGAAAAAGACATTCAGAATCTTACAAGAATTTAACACCAATTTGACACCGACGAAACTCGTGCGGAGTGGGTATTAATTTGTTTTTCGTTCACCTCTTGCATAGTTTGGATTAGCAATGTACATTGTGTAAATTGATATCAGCCTTCGTAACAGCCATGAAGACATAAAAATCAAAGCGAAATTTTTTCCATATTAGTCATGAGAAAAGTATTTATCTGTATTAAACATTTGATAAAGTCTGATTTCAGATGTGCACCGCTGGTTTAATTTAAACGAAGCTCAGAGAATTACATGAATCATTGTCTTGATTATAGAGTCGATTTTCAATATCCTTACAATTATGTAGGAAATATTGGATAATATCTATATTTCTCGTTATTATTTCCAGCAAGAGTCTGTGCTTTAAGATAAAGGTTTCCGATGCCTTCAAATTTACTCTTTATTCAGTTTCCTCTTATCTATTTTGACGTTCATATAGACAACAATAGCAACTTCTGCGTATGTGATTTTAATGACATTGCTTCAGGAAACCACAAGATTCTGAAAGTACTTATCGAACGAAAAACATAATAGGGAAGATGTAACTTCCGCTCTTTCTTTGTTTCACGATAAAAAAAGGATTTGACTCGTAAGTGGTATTCTTGGTCAATTATATTTCTACTGTATTGTGATAAAAGATGCTTTATTGAAGGTCACAATTGGAATCATACAAATAGAACTTTTGATTGCGTGTTATCAAACAATGGGCCATATGATGATTGTAATTCAAAAGGTTTTCTATTTGCTATCAAGAGTAAATCTCAAAGACAACTATGCAAAACAGAATTTTTAGTTTTATTAGTTCTACAATGGTCACATGACACACACAAATGCTTAAAATATGAAAAAACTTTAAAAAATGTGTTAATTTGATGCAAATTTTGATAATATTTTTGCGAATTTAATATAGATCGCACAAAAAAATCACCACCAAACTTTGCACAATTAAAGAATTATCAAGTACAAATATTTGGTTAAAATATTTTCGTGATGTTTTTGTGCGATCATATCTATTTTGAACAAAACACCTCCAAAAATGGAGTATTTTACCAAAAATGTTAAATTCTTGTCAAATTAGTCAAATATACCCTTTTATTTAATCGAAATGACGAAAAGAATACAAGAAAAAAAATAATTATTAACAGAAGATCACTGAATAGCATTTTCAAAACAACTTCTCATTGTGTCACAAAATCTAAAATTTGGGCAAAATATTGAGCTTAACGTGCTACTCCTTTTTTGGTCACCAAGGTGTCAAATTTTGGCAGTCTGTGTCATTTTTAATTTAATCGACTGATGCTTTGAATATAAATAATAAAAAATGAATTTTAAATTTCAGTTTAATGAAAAACATTTATTGTAGTATATTTCTATATCAAATTATCCTAGAAGGGAAGAAAGCTCATACAAGTATTGTCCGAATGGATAACAAAACCTCCTTTGATCCTAAGTTTTGGAAAGTTTCTTGTGTAAATTGAGCTTTTTCACAGAGCCCAAGGGTTATATGAGAAACCACTAATATAAAACTTGTATTTATATTTGAAAATATTTGAGTCTTGATTAAAAATGTATCGTTATCACCATGCATAATATACTTTAATCTAATTGGTAGGCAGTTTTGCCGCCTTTCGGATTGATGCTTTTTTCCTTCTTGCAATGATTATTATCAGTTTTATTGATTAATGACGTCACTGTTCAGCTTGGGGTTTCATACCATATTACAAAGACCTTTAATGAGTCGTGAAATGATTTCTGTATCTGTGCTATTGTCTTCAATGTAACGTTTCAAGCAAATAAAGTTCAAATATATTAATGATATAAAAAATCGCAAAGTAAAAATGAAGTAACAAATATAATAAATGTTTCCTTGCCGCATACTTAAAAGCTATCTCAAATTGCGGGACCATTTGACGTCAACGTTTACATCGTCGATATAAAATGCGCTTGCCTAATTTTGACGGAACTGGTTGATTTCATTATATCTTACCTAGCGAAAAATTTCCGCAAAATTTGAACATTCTAAATGCGCCTAATTCTTATGGCAATGTTTTTGAAGCCATAGTCAGCGGCGGTGTTATATTCTGTTCTTTAATAAATGTATAGAAGAAAAATACGCACACTATTATAATGTAACATAAAACGGCATATTCTTTTCATTATGATTATTTATTTATTTTTTTTTAATTATTGTCTTTAAGCTTCTATAAATTGCAGTATTCATTAAATGAGTTCAGTCGTTTTTGTAATTCTTATCGTCTGTATATACTAAGACAAACAATTTCAGATAAATATAAGCTTATCATCAATCTTTTTGTGTTGTTGTTTAGTTCTCCAATTGAATTAACAAATCGGAACTTTAAGCCGTACAATGGATTCACTCTGTTAAGCTAGATTTATTTATCATATATCATTTCTTTTGGGAGGCTGGAATATTTCTTTATATCTCCATATGATGTATTGTTATTCTTATTCAATACTTTGTTTAATTAATATTTTACAGTTTCTAGAAGATGTGATTTGTCAATTCGTGATCACATGATCACCTGTAAAACACATATTGTTCCTGTGACACAATGCCAAAGAAATAACACACAAGAGCTGAGAATATATTTAAACAAAATTTCACATACAACTTCAGTAAAACAAGAAAACTTTACTGCCCATAATAGTCTTAAAGCGCACAGCAAAAGCAAGGTTCGCAAGCAGAACAAAATCAAGTGTCTGCGTGATTCCGGGAAACATCACAACATAAGCTGATCTAAACACGATGGTAAGTCCATATTTGGTATGCACGAGATGTTTAAGCTATCGTCATCAGCAAGCATCGACGGTTGCAAATTCATAAAACTGGTATGCGATAGCATGACGAAGTCTCAAAGAAGTCGTCAATAATGTCACGAGTTAAAAGATGATTAATGTAAAATGCACAGTCTTATAACACATAGTGTTGCATTCAATGATAAATCACGTTTTGACTAAGTTTTTCTATTAATAGGTTACATTAATTGTTTCATTCAGGATTCTATT
>JAULBM010047215.1:0-10631 GCA_032357055.1 Geukensia granosissima | reverse complement strand
ATTTCTTCTTTGACTACCCAGCTACGAGAATTTGACCAATCAGATAGTCATTCTGACAAGTTTAGATTTTCAGTGTACTTCAATAAACAATGCCTTATTACAGATTGTGTGTCCTTTCCGCACAATGGGTTCTTGACGATTCTTATTTCAAACGGTTCTCTGTTACGTAATCTTCTCAATAAATGAGAGAGATATCCTGTGAAAAGATTGAGTCTTTTTTGATCCAATATAACAACTCCTCGACCTCCGGAGGTAGGTTTGGATGCGCCAATGTAAATTCTCTGTCAGTTTGTCAGCTTGAACATATCATAAAAATCCGGGTATACCGGACTTGTGACAATAATTTTACGAAAAAACGTACATTATCATAATGTGTATATAAGATAAGCTCAGTTGTCAACAGTCAAATACGCGTGTACCCTAATGTTTACAAAATACTGTCCCAAATATTGGCCTTCATATTGAATGGTCTAAAGGTAAGACATTTGATTTTTTCATAGTTATTCTGAACTATTTTCCAGATTTTCATAAGGCTATATTCTTGTAAAGTTAATAAATAAGCTCTGGTAAAATTTATTTATTATTCAAATATTTAAATCTGCATACTTTAAAGTCATACCTATCAGCTGTCTCGAATGTGATAATTTTACGTATCATTCGGTCCTATGTCTAGAATGTGAGAATTATACATATTCTTCGGTGCTAACTTATAAATTTTTCGTTAAGAATAATATTCATAAAACTTGAAACCTAATACGAGGAAATAAAATGAAGTCTAGATTTTGTCCATTCAAGGTAAGGTCGTGATTAACGTCTCCTCAGATTTTATAAGAAGCAGAAGCGGATTGAAATCAAACCTAACAAAAATGAACCTGTTTTGATCACGTTAATATTTGTCATCTTGAAATGGACCGAATGACCTACCTTAAACTATATATGGACACTTGCGTTATTAACGGAATAGTCATTATTTTTAAACTGCACTAACAAATGGGAATAATTTAATTTAGAGCTGTCTAGAAAACTGGTAATGTGGTTAGATGTCAGCATGATTCAGCTAGATTTGATCGAGGTGTCAAAACTGTGACGAGATTTCAAATTCTTTTTTTGAAATTCTTCTCGGTTTTGGATGTTAAATATTTTATGCTTGTCAATTAAGTATAAAGTTTCCATTAAACCATTTTTCAAAGATTTTCAACAATATTTGCGATGGTCTGACATTATCGTCGTCACAGTCATCCAAAACGTCTGAATTACAAACATCTACATGTTTTCTAAGGCCTTCAACAATTGATAAATATTTCACACCACAAGGCCAGATGTAAAAGACCCGAGTAAATAAAATGAGATTATTTTCAACTATAACAACTATCGGTCAAATACACAAAATTAGTTAACCGTAGAAACAAAGGGCACACAGTTGGTTGCCGATATTCTGCTGGTAAATGACAGAGTAATGCATGTCTTTTCCTAGAACATAATGTTTATATCTGCTCTTACAATTTAAAAAAAAAAAAAAAAAAAACCAAATATGAACCAAAACTATTGATTTTTCTTAGTTGAGAATGCATATGGAATAATGGTGTAAAGTTAGAAAGTACAAAGGTTTAAATGCTATTGCAAGAGGAGAAGCACCTTAATTTGATGTCTTCAATTTGATCTATATTTTTTTAATCCATGTTTAAATCACGCTTGCTTCACCAAAGAAGTATTCCGACTTAACAATTTCTGTCTGCTCCTTTGGTATCTCCGAATTCCTTCTACAAACAAAGTAGCACAAGTACTCATATCTAAACAAAATGACAGCGCCAATTACAAATAAGGGACATCTTCTACGTGCGATATTGAATGTTGAAGCCTCTTCGTAATTTCCGGGGTTAAGAGTTTGAATAAATACCACAAAATTCCAGAAAAGGCCATGAAAAACCATGTCGGAAATTTACAATCTGCACATACCATAATGTGAAATTTGACAAAATTGAACTTCCCAGAATTCGTCATATGGCACCAGGCGGTTTAATTGGATTTTTGACAGTAACGAAATACACATACTTTTAACAAACAGGTTACTTTGTATTAATCTCCCCATAATAGCAGCCAAACATATACTGTCACACAGAAGAACCAAAATTACAATTCTGGTAAAGACCATATAGTCAATTCTTATCAAGTGTAACCTTTTTAGAATTGGGTTTTTATCACCATTTCTTGCTTAGCTGATATTCTGGCAAAATAAATTATACAAGCACCGTTATATTGCAGGATCTGCAAATTTTCTACAAACAAGCTCTTGAAACTTTACTTCAATTTTAAATAATTCTTTTCAAATTTATAATTTGCCATCTAATTACCAATCCAGTTTTCATTCATTTATTACATCCTTTCTTCACAATTTAATGCAAACAAAGACGTGGAGATAGCCCTAAATCCAATTTTTGCTATTTTGACACGTCGTTTCCATGGAGAGTGGATGATTATCTGAAATTCATCTATCAAAGTGATCTTAAAATTGAAGATATATCAGACATTTTTTGGATGCATCTTACTTGTATGTTAATCGAAACTTGCGGCAGACTAAAACAAAATCCAAAATTGATGGTATTCACGTTTACCCATGCTGTATAAATATTGTAAATATTGTTATGCTAACATGCGTTTTAAGGAGAAACATCTCATTAGCAGCATCAGAACCAATATATTGGTGTCTGGCATGTCTGACAGTTGGGCTGGTGAATACACTCGAGGAACTCAGGTTATCCTGCAGTGGTACCGATCCTTGGATTTCAAATTGTTGTTTACCAATGTTTAAATATTGTTAATTTATTATGTTGGATATCTGTGTCATCAGCAGTATTCCAATAGAGAGGAAGACCTAAACTCAAGCATGATAAACAGAAGAACTGACATCCAAACAAATCGAAATAATAAGTCAAATACAGCGGATCGAACGTCTACCATGTACAAAATAACCTTTACAATACCTATCTTCCCATATCTCTGAAGCCCTAGATTGACATTTTAACAGCTTCCTTGCCGTCTGATTTTTCTCTGTTTTGCTGTTTTTCGTACTGTTTGTTTTCATGTTACTAGTTTAGTTCCCTTTGCTGTATATTATTGTCGTGTTTTGTTTTTGTTTTGTTCTGAAATTTTCTTTGTGTCACATTCGTTTACGCAACCGTCTGTTAAATAAGGAAAGACATAGACGATAATACTGATAGATAAAAAAACGTTTTCAGAGGGATCAGTTCAATGTAAGCTGAAGTTTTCTGGTAGTTCGACAATTTTTAAGATTTTCACAATAAAAGACATTTTTGTTTAAAAATATTAGTTTCCATCAGCGGATGTTAGCATAGAGCAACTACTCCTGGCTCTTTCATTTTAAAACCTAGGATTTCGTCTAACTGTAACAGAATTTGTTTCTTGCTAGTCAGTGCCTAATCCTATAAATAGTGTTGATGTAGATTAATACCCACTCAAAGCATAATATTTTTTCTTACTTTTTATTTCAGAATATGATGTAACTAAAGGAAAACAATATGTTCAACGTTTGTATGTGTGATAAAAATTTATAACAAATATATGCAACATTGGTTCAGCTAATGGAAAACAAATTATCTTAAACGTTTTTGATACAAATGGATGATTTTAGTATATTCATCATTGTAGTGGCAATAGGTTTACATATTGGACTGACTGTTCTTATTATAGGTTATATCATATATAAAGACTGCACATGTTCTTGTCCTAAACCATGCACAAAAATTCAGGAAGAAGAATCGACACAAGATGAGGAACAAACAACTGAACATACTTCTGTGCTGAATGATGCATCTTACGAAGAAGGACAACAACAACAAGGACCTACTCACGTTAACGTTTATTTCACTAACAAATGGGTTTCATCCCTTGCCAACAGAATTCAGACGTACGTAAACAGACAGCACAGGCGCAATACTGAAGCGCCATCTACAATCGTCGTCACCGGAAGTGATGAATTGGATGAAGATAATGGAGGTTTACCATGCTATAATGAGGCTTTGTCCCTTGAAATTGCTTCAACGAAATATCCTACCGTACATATAGATTTGCCACCTTCATATGATGATTTATTTGTTAGAATTCAACAGACTAGGCTCTAGATATATTCAATGTAAGGAACTTTGTAAAAGCATGAAATTCTGACACTCAAAACAGATCTGATTTGACTATTCAAATTCAATTTTAACATGTGCTGCTGTCATAACATTATAATATTTTAAAGAAAGAATATAAAATGTATACCAGAAAGACACATTCACATTTTACATACGTTCATAATAGAAGTCCTGTTATACTAAAATAGTTCACAAGTGTATCACATCATTTAATTCATCAAACAAAATATTCATGAGAACGAAAACTGATGTACATGTTGGAATTAAGTATTCTTCTATGTCTTTCATTGTTTAATATATTTTTGGTTTATTTCACTAGAATGATTTTTTTTAAATTAAAATACCAAATATTTCACAGTATTTGGCTAGCTATAACATTTAGCTTTTAAAACTATATGTGTACATCGAAAGTGAATCCACATGTTCAGCGAAAAACGAGTTGAAATCAGTTGAAACGCTAGAGTGACAGTTACCTTGTTTAGTATTTAGATATTTGTTACGTACCTGTTATATTTTCATTTAGATCAGTTTTGGTCTTGTCTGTCTTCCGACTTAACGATTTCTGTCTGCCCCTTTGGTATCTTCGAATTCCTTTTAGTGCAATTTTCGAATAACAGCAGCACTAAGACGAAATAAAACCTGAAGGTGTGTCCTACACACATCCGTATTTGATTTGTTTAAGATTTACCAGTTATCGGTTGAATATAAGAATCATTCTATTTGGTGTCCGTGTGAAGTCATCAGTCTAACGAACTTTATAGAAGTTGTCATTGATTGCTTTTCTTAGAATATGGTGAATTTACTAGCACAACCTATTTATATTATTTGTCTGATTGGGGTTAATGGCCACCTTTAACAATATTTAAGTCATATCGTGGTTCGGTTTGCCCGTGTTTCCACGAAAGCTCCTGACCTCAATTTCGCAGGTATACAGATATCAAAAGCTTCTCAAGACTTTTACTATGTTTTATAACCTTTACAAAAAGTAAATAAAACAACAAGGCTGCAAAAGTAAAATTTTAATACGACAGGGGATAACACATCCTACGTTCCAATGAAGCATTACATCTAAAGTTTTAAAATTTTAAAAAGATGTATTGAATTTCACTGTTCCATTAAACAAACTTATCCACAAAGGGTGCAGGTTCGATATTGTAGTCAGATCAAGAACATAAAAAATGTTTTGTTGTTACAGATATTAAAAGTTCATATGGCTGTGGCATTGCGTCTATCTTGTCTTTCCTCACTTTAATTGACAACAAAGTATTAACTTGTTGGACACACTGTGTTTGAGGAACGTATCGTATTGAGAGGCTTGTGTTATCTTGTGGAATCTTATCCCGGGCATTCAAAGAGAGTTATCTTCTTTTTGCAAGCACTTTTGTTTAGTGTATGTATTGTAGTTTAGGTACTCTCTAGTCAGATTAGGTGATTTTTTTTATTTTTATAGTTCGTATGCTACTCCTTTTGTTTTCTTTAATATTTTTCCTTGCCCACTCACCCTAAGGGCGGCCGGGTATAGAAATAAGCCATTCGCTTTTTTACTTGCAGTCGTTACCTGTTTCTTAGGCTAAGTTTACCCCCTACCCAAACAGTCCCAATTTAGCACATCAAGTGGTTAGACAATATTCCCGGCATTGGCATTGACTCCCACCCCATCTCATTTATGAATTATTGTTTTGATAACTTGTTCGCGTCCTGAAATTGCATGAAAGCATTTAGCAACAATCAGTCAATCAACCGATGTCCACTCGTTGGTGGAAGGTTGGAATCCCACTTCACAAAAAAGGTTAACCCCCACTATATGTTTCATGTAATAAATTTTTAATATAAACTAATATAACAATCAATTGTTGGAAGCCTTGTTGAGACCTATAGATTTGTGAATTACTCTTATTTTCTAGTAGTTGGAGTGCAGTCTCTCTGATATTTATCCCATATATCTTTTCGTTTTCATATTATCAAAAAAGGAATTAAAAGCTATATTTGCTCTCAGAAACCGGTTTTGTTGACTCCCAATTAATTTATCTCACACATGTGAGAGATCAAAATGCAAAGTTCGATGAGTTAAGACAAATTTGAAACAAACTAATTTAAGATAAAACAAAGTTTGCAAAACAGGAATGGGATAATGTGCTCTTGGAAGGTTAAGCAACACCTGTCTTGCGAGCAACACCCGTCGTAGAATCCTTAAACTCTTATCCGGGTTCAATCCGAAAAGAGGTCTACTTATTGTTGTATTACCAGTAACAGGTCCATAACTAGTTGAGATACACTGATACCATATGTATCAACCAATACATGATGGCGACCACAGAATTTTAGAAGAAACAGTTTCAATTTGATTGGATGTATCCTTGTTGTAGTAATTTATGCGATAACAGCAATACTCTCTTAAGGAAATCGCGATACTTGAAATAGTCACGAGAGTCAACTGCGAAAAACACAAACCCCTTTGGTAGGGGAAGCAGACATATTGCCACATAAATATCTGAAGTTTACAATAGGGAAGTTGAAGTCATCCCGTTTGTCGTAAAACTTAGAGACAATGTTCAATTTCAAAGAATAAAACTTGGTATGAAGCAGAGTTTGTTGAGTTTGTGGTTTCATTGATTTCTAGTTCCTTGCGATATAGTTGGTCGAGATGCTCACTGAACGTAGGGTAACTTAATGAAAAAGTCATCGATATAGCAAAAAGTAAAATTAAACGCTCTGGCCAATTTTGTTTTTTGTAATTTCACAGGAGTCCCTGAAGGAATTCTGATACATACGAGTACAAAAACAAGTCTGCTAGTAGGGGCGCTCAATTTGTGTGCATTGAAATGCCAATGGTCTGTTTGAAACTCGCCCACCAAAGGCCAGAAAATGTTGTCAATCAGAAAATCCATCATTTTGAGAATATCACCTTCATTGTATTTATCAGTTTTAACGAAAACCAAATATTTATATCTTGGATTTCAATTTTGTTTTATAAAACACTGTGTATCAATTTCTAAAGACTTTCTTGTAGTTTTGAAAGTAGAATCGTGGTATACAGGATTGAAAAGTCAAACCTTTGAATACTTGTACAAAAATTACAAGAATCCGATATCAGATGATGATTGAGCTTTCATTCTCGTTTGAAATCGCTTTGAGAAAAATATACCGAGATCTAGGACATTGAGATTTATCTTTCAACAAATGTAAGCTATTGGACACTTTTTTTATTAGATGACATCACAGTCCCCCAAATAATCATGAAGTTGTCATTTTAATTCAAGGGTTTATATCGTCAGCTAAAATTTGAATGGTGGTGGTTGTATGCAAATCTATTAACACAAATGTTAAAAAAGTAAGGAGTTGCTTACCCTTCCGGAGCACCTTAACTCACCCTGGTTTTTGTAGGGTTCGTGTTACTCCAGCTTTAGTTTTCAGTGTAGAGTGTTCTATGAATTTTTTTTGTCTTATTTTGTTGGCCATGATCGTGTCTGTCTTCCGACCTCACGATTTCTGTCTGCCCCTTTGGTATTTTCGAATTCCTTTTGATAGAAAAATTTAAAGGAGAACAGATATGAAAATCCTAGAACAAATAAAGATTTTCGGACAACAAGATAAGTATCTACAGATTCTTTATGATAATGTAAAAAAGAAAATGCATGGGGATTAAAACCTTTGGTCCCACAAAAATCTGTGTTGCGATCGAAGAAATATGTAGTTCCTGCATTATAGAAATCAGCGATATTGCTCCATATCATATTCTTTATAAAGTCATTAGTTTGAAGGAGGAATTAGTTAATTTACTGATAGTATTTATTGTAAATGGAATTTGAAGATACCAAAGGGGCAGTCCGAAATCGTTAAGTCGGAAGACAGACAAGGCCATGACCAACAAACTGAAACGAAAGACAAATATCGAACACACAACACTATACTGAAAACTAAAGCTGGAGTAACTCGAACACTACAAAAATCAGGGTGAGTTCAGGTGCTCCGGAAGGGGAGGCAACTCCTGCTCTACTAGTAGCACCCGTCGTGTAACTCATGGCTTAGTGATGGATTTCTTCCATCCAGGAACTGATTGTATTAGTTGTGCTGAACGCCTGTCATTTAACTTTCACTCTTTGTTAGTCGGAGCTATTTAGAGCTCATCACAAAGAATGGGATTCCATTCTTCTGAAAAGCCTTTTGGAGACCTCTTGATTTATGTTTTTGTTTTATGCTTGGAAAGATGTGGTCATGGTCTCCTTGACATTTACGTCACTAATCTTCCTTTTTGAAATTGTAAGTTTGTCTTAGCAAAGGGTTTATTTTATTATTGTCTAATAATATTAATGATACTCTACTTCATGTGAAATATTCTATTCAAAACATTGTTTCAATGCTGTGTTCTATTTGTCGATGTATCCGGTTGTTGATTTCTGTTCAGTAATCCTTACCTAGCATTTTATACAATATATCAGCCAAGCAAAAGACACTATACAGCTAGTAATGATTTTTGTGCCGAATGCAATCGTTTCATATTAATAAGTAATGGAAACGCATTGTCTTGAAACCTGATTGCATGGAAGAATAAAATTTGTTAATAGAACGCATTATTCAATGTCATTTAAAATTGGAAAACAACTTGATGGGTTAAGCTATATTTGATTCAGTTGTGTTTCAGTAATTGATCACGCATGCCTAAACGGGCATAAGAGTCGGATATAAAAATGTATATAATTTCTAGAAACCAGATTGTAAGAACTGTTTAGAGTTAGCCTTTTATGGACGATAATTACAATGATTGTTTATAAATAATACTTCATTTTTTATGAAAGATTCTCGATGAAACTAATTACAGATAAATATACGTCTTCTGTAACCATTTATGGTCATAATTGTCAAGAAACATTGTCTTACTTTTGAAAAAAAAATCACGTGCATTCAAAGCAATCTGAAATATATTGAAAAATTATTCGAGTGGAAGGGATTGACATCTAAAAAAGTTTTACATCTAAATATAGAATACCTACATGATACTTGGACAAGAGCTCGACACGATTTATACACAGTCAGCTAGTAAAACGCTAAACAGTATCGGGAGTTGACCAGTTTTGCTTTGTTCTCATACGATCGTAGTTTTTGATTGTTATTGATCAGTACATTTGGACTTGAAAGGTTTCGATGTCTAATTATCGGCAATTTAACAAGCACCGACCGTATTTTTATCTCGTTGTTGATAGAGCCTATATATTTTAAAAGTCAGTATATAGTATGCTTGTTAATAATACAACCATTATATTTACAGTTAGGTATCCTTTAACATTTCAAAAGTATATATAATCACAATTTAATTGCAAAATTGACATAATCTGGTGTTATAAATCAATAATATATTAAAATGCTCATTTTACGGGGTGTAAACACTTATTTCTTGTCACTTCATGTTAAATTCAATTTTATATATAATGTTCACTTCTGTTGAAGTTAAATTTGTTCAGTACAAGTGCAATATATGTACATAACAAAATGCGGTTGGAAATTAAATTCCATAATCCATACTTGCAATGATGAAAACTTTAAATCTCTTAAATATCAATGCAATAAAAATCACTGAAATTTAAAGTGTCTTTGTTACACTATTGTTTGGTTTGCCCCACCGTATAAGCCGAGACAATTAAATGAATCGACTTTTATTTCCCAAAGATCAGTCCTGCTGTCAAAGCTAGGGTTTGAAATATCCAAATAAGTGGCTCAAAACTATTAACCATCATGCACTCGATGCGTTGATTTTTTTCATTATAGTCTAAAGATATCGTTGGAGTTGGTTTGTAGTTAAAAAGGCATTCCCATGACATTCTCAAACATATCATCCGATTTTTATAGTCCAGGCCGTTGCGTTGTGTGTTACATTCAAATCTTTTTAGCTCTGTTTGCAAGGAATTGCTTCTAGAGTTGTAGTTCAGACGTTTTGGAAAGCATGATAGTCACATGGGTCGTCTTCCTTGTAGTCTAAACGAAGGTGTTGAAATGAAAGTCTAAAATATTGCTTCCATGCGTTTTGTGTTGCCATTATTGTCTTGTAAAAACCTTCACATCTGAGGTCAAGTATGATAGTTTTAAAAATTGTCAGTTTTGTAGTGTGTGCATTGCAATGTGTAGGCATGGTAGCACCGAAGATTTTATCAAACCTTTGCTCAGTGTGTAAGTCTTTGCATTATTATAAAAATAATCATAAGCCGCATAGTGAAGTGTTGTTTTAATAACACTATATTCAAGGTATTGGTAGTTTATATGAAGATCCGAAAGAGATCCACAGCTATGAAGTGTATCTCAGAGTGAAATCCAATTATTTGGGTTTAATTGTTTTTTTATGTCGTTCTGTTACACAACTGAGTCAGTTTAGGAGGCGGTAGAGATCTCACCAACTTATATTTAACAAACCATATGTAATCTGCCTGTTCTAAGCAAGGTAGATTGTTTTTTTTTTTTTTTTTTTTTTTTTGGGTTTTTGTTGGG
>JAULBM010047204.1:0-10631 GCA_032357055.1 Geukensia granosissima | reverse complement strand
CCCCCCCCCTGAAAGTTAAAAAAAAACATCCTACATAGCAAAGTAATGCACTCAGTCGGATGGATTTTGTGAAAATTGCAATAACAATGCCTTTATATTACATTTGAATTTACCAGCACTGAAAAAAAAATCTGGTGATTAGATGCTAAATGTTGGCCTTAAAAGTATTAACATATCTTGGACATACCCGTAGCCAGGAGGGGTCGAGGGGTTCGGACGAACCCCCCCTTGAAACCCAATAAGATTGAAGTTTGACTATTAAAGTCTTAAAAAACAGGACTGAAATTCAAAAACAGTGCAAAGAAATGTCTAGATTGTAGGATTTTGCACCACATTCCCTAGACCCCAAGCCGTAAAGGTCGCTTCGCTTGTCGATGTTACCCCCCTTTGAAGATTTCTGGCTACGGGCATGTTGGACTTTATTTTCACATATCATTATTTGTAACAATTAAGATGTAGTAACACACATACATGTACTTAATTTTTATGCTCATGTTCATTTTGTGCCTGGTTCAGTGGTGCGGAACTGAAACATGAAATTTTTAAACATTGCTTCTGCCTCACAAGTATAGTTGAATCTCCGATTAATTTCAGGTACCATTGAAAGTAAACTGTACTTAATTGTTCATCATTGTAAAGCTTAATTAGACTCAATGTTAAGAAATGTCGTGTCAATCAGGCCAGTTCCGTCAAGTTTCATATATGAAAACAATTGTTAAAAAGAATGTTAAACAAAACTTGAATTCTGGGTAATTCATTATGTTTACGGTGAGACCTGTCTTAGCTGAACTGCGATTAAAACCTGTGGAAATCAGACTTTGTTTTAGTAAGATTTTGTTTTTGTTTTGTCTTCCCTGCTGCTTTTTGGTCAGTTTGGCAGTAATTACCCATGATAGTTCCATAAAATCTTGTGTTGAAATTTCTCATTAGAGGTGGAAGTATATTTACCATATTTTAATTTTATGGTTGAGCTACTATGAACATTTTTTGTGCTCATTTCTTTTTCTCTGCAACTACACATAACTGGTCAACAGAAATTGACATGCTTAATCATAATGATACAATTTGTTGTGATAATTTATTTTTAGTACAAAAGCCTGTGGTTGACCTGATTATCAGGTTATTGTTTTGTTTTGCATAAGTCCTTATTTGTCATTGAGAAAGTCAATGTGCAGGGGAGACATTTCTGTGTCCACATTTGTATCAATTTTATCTGTTCAAGCTAAAGATATGTCTAGGAATTCATCTCCTTAAATAACTACTTGTGTAATTGAGTGAAATCTGTCTCAAGAAACAAGCATTTAGCCATTAAAAAGACGGTCAGATTTGGTAGAGGGTCGTGAAGTTGTTTTAGCAATAATTAAATAATTGGTGAATCAAAATTTTACATTGGATTTTTATAACCATTCAAATTTCTAAACAAGGCTTGAAATTTTTAAAGTTTAGATGTAGTTAGTACAAAAAGCAAAGGCCAAAAATGTAAGATTCTCTATGTTACCTATTTGGTTGTACATTAAAGTATTTCTACAATGCAGATTGTATATTGTTCGTAGCAAATAAACCATACTGTCTTGGAGATATCTTGAGACAAAAATTGGTCTTTTCACATGTGTTTAAAACACACATTACAGCATGTCTAAGACATAAAATTGTCTCAAGAGTCTTTTCATATTACATGAGTTATCTCCCATTTCAGTAGGTATTTTTGTTGAATTATTTGTGGAATTATCTTTATTTGTTAAAATATCCTTGGCAAAAAATTGTATATATTTACATAGAATCCTTCCTAATGAAAAATATTTCACTTCACTGACAAGAAAGACAACTAGGGTCTTTAAGGAGATAACTCTGTAATCTTAAAAAAAATTGATTCTTTATAATATGATTTCAGACATAACACAAATGTAACAAAATTTAAATGTTAGTTCTAATTATTGCAATGCTTACCCCCATCCCATTAAAGTATTGCAATAATAAGGACATTACATAATTTTCTATATTTATAGTATGTTATAGATGAAATCCACTTTTGTATTGTACAATTCATATTCTATGTATTGTTGTCGGATGTACATGTAGTAGGATGGTTTTCAACAATGTAAATATTTTAACTGTTTTGATTTTTGCTTCATTTTGTTCTAATGTTTTACAGATAATATTACATGTTATTAAAGTTTAAAATTTTAAGTAGTCTTAAGTGCTTGTCCACATAAAAATAATCTGAAAGTGATACACCATTGAAAGCAATTGATACACCAATCGAAAGAAAGTGGTTCACAAATAAGAAAGTGATACACCATTGAAAGCAAGTGATACACCATTAAAAGCAAGTGATATATCATTGAAAGCCTGTGATACACCATGCACCATTGAAAACAAGTGATACACCATGGAAAGCAAGGGATACACTGTTGAAAGCAAAAGATACACCATGCACATTTGAAAACAAGAGAAAACACAATTGAAAGAAAGTGATACATCATTAAATGAAAGGGATGCACCATTGAAAGCAAGTGACACTTTTGAGAACAAGTTATACACCATTAAAAGCAAGAGAACACCACTGAAAGCAAATGATACACCATTAAAAGCAAGTGATATATCATTGAAAGCATGTGATATACCATTGAAAGCATGTGATACACCATTGAAAGAAAGTAATACAACATTGAAAGCAAGAGATGCACCATTGAAAACAAGTGATACATCATTGAAAGATATTGATACATCATTGAAAGCAAGTGATACACTATTGAAAGCAAATGATACACCATTGAAAGCAAGTGAACACCACTGACAACCAATGATACACCATTGAAAGCAACATACACTTTTGAAAGCAAGTTATACACCATTGAAAGCAAGTTATACACCATTGAAAGCAAGTAAACACCATGCACTAAAGCAAATGATACACCATTGAAAGCATGTTATACACTATTGAAAGAAAGTAATAAAACATTGAAAGCAAGAGATACGCCATCGAAATTAAGAGATAGGCCATGCACCATATAAAACAAACACCATATATATATTGAAAGAAAGAGATAAACCTTGTACCATTGAAAGAAAGAGATAAACCATGTACCATTGAAAGAAAGAGATAAATCATGCACCATTTAAAACAAGTGATTCATCGTTGAAAACAAGAGAAAACACCATTGACGGATACACTTTAAAAGCAAGAGAACACCACTGAGAGCAGGTGATTAACCATTTAAAGATACACCATTGAAAGAAATGGATACACCTTGGAAAGAAAGGATACACCATTGAAAGAAAAAGATACACCATTGAAGGAATGGGGTACACCATTAAAAAGAATTTTTACACTATACAAGCGAGTGTTTCACAAAATCTGTTTCCAAGTAACTGACAGTGATTCTTTCGGCAGTAAAGAACGAGCTCCAGAGTCACTGTGAAACAAGCCATTCCTGAGGTGGCGTGAATCAAATGTGGATTCTTAAAAATTCCAAAGATATGTTAGAATGCCTCAAATCAAGGTCCCTTTCCTCCTGCAATAGCATCAAAACATTTGATTTTTCCACCCTGTTTTCTACTATTCCACATTCAAAACTCAAAGAAAAATTAAGAGCCTTAATTTACTTCTGTTTTGTTAAAAAAAAACAGATGGCAAATGCAGATACAAATATTTCATTCTAGGGAGGACAAACCTTATTTAGTTATTAACCACTCTGATTCTAACAAAAAGTACTCCGAAAATGACATTTGCGGAATGCTAGATTTCTTGGTTGACATTTTTGTAATATTTGGCGGACGTATGTTTCAACAGACTGCTGGCATTCCAGTGGGGAGCAAATGTGCACTTTCCTCGCCTTTATTCGCATTCAGATGACTTAATTCATACAAAGCCTTCTGCAGAGAAAAAAGGAAAAAGTTGGCTCAATCTTATGGTTTCACATTCCGCTATATAGATGATGTCTTCTCACTGAATAACTATAAATTTGGTGACAATGTTGACTGCATCTATTCCATTGAACTTGACATAATACAGAAATGCATAAAGGTCTGATTCATATCTCATCTTACTCCTGGAAGATGACGGGTTATGAACGAAACTTTACGACAACAGAGATGACTTGTATTGTAAACTCTCCCTTAATATCTAGCAACATTCAGGCCGCGCCTGCATACATGTATGGAGTGTTTAATTCTCAGTTAATACGCTACTCCAGTACTTGTACTTCCTATCAGGATTTTATTGATAAGAAACTACTGAGCCAAGGGTTTCTCAGGGAAAGATTAGAGTCATCACTTCGGAAGTTTTTCGGTCCCCATAATGATTTGGTTGACAGGTACGAAATATCCATTTCACAAATGACAATGGATATCTTCCCGCTGTCGTGAATACAAATCCGTTATAAACCGGTTGTGACTAACATCGATTGTAACTGTTCACCACATTTGTCTACTGAGTAACACGACGGGCACCACTAGTGAAGCAGGAGTTGCTTTCCTTTCCGGAGCACCTGAACTTGCCCTGTTTTTTAAGGGTATGTACTCCATCTTTAGTTTTCAGTGTAGTGTTGTGCGTTCTATGTTTGTCTTTCGTTTCATTTTGTTGGTCATGGTCTTGTCTGTCTTTCGACTTAACGATTTCTGTCCGCCCTTGGGTATCTTTGAATTCCTTTTTCATAAGTGTCCTTACAAGCAGAGTTTTATTGCTAGGTCTGTCAAATGTTCCATCAAGCTGCTTTCAACTTTAATTTTAACCTCGATCAAGACGTGGTCACCAAAAATACTGCGACATAAAATATGCAAGAATTGGCATAAATAAATTTTTAAGAACTCCTAAGACCGGCTGAATATTTTGAACACAAGATCTCTTTCCCCTTGTAACAGCATCAAACATTTGATTTTTCTACCCATTAAACAGCCATACCACAAACACTTTTCAAAACAAGATTAAAAGATCGAATTCGTAGTTTTTTCTAAAAAAATAGAAAAAAGAACTTGTTGGATTAACTAAAACAATCTTTGTTCAGCAACACAAAATAAAACTGGAGGAGCCTGTACTCGCTCACCTGTTTCAAACAGCCTTGTATTTAAACTTTGTGCAGATACCCTAAGAAACAATCATACAAAGTAACTTTTAAATTCATTCAATAGTTTCAGAAGAGAATGTTTTTAAACTGTAACTTCCAAATTACCTAAAAAATGTGCTGAAAAGGGCAATAAATTCAACAAGAGTTAAGGAATTTTCTTGAAAATTTCACCACAGATAGATTTCATAATGAACACTTTTACTAAAGTAAGAATTTAGCTGAAATTAACAGTTTTTGAGATATATGCGAAAATCTTTGGTCAGACCACATATGTTCTATTTTTAGTAACGTCAGCAATGTTTTTCAACGGATCAAAATTCGAAACATAAACTTGTGTAGAATACACTAGGGAGCAACCATTCAAAGTTTCATCTGAATCCATTCGTTAGTTTCAGATGAGAAGATTATAACTTCAAAATTAGCTAAAAGAACGTCTAAAAGGGGTCGTTACTCCTACAAAACTTAAGGTATTTCCAAAATTTCACCACAGATAGATTTTTTCGTGCTGAACACTTTTAACATATGTCAGAATTTGGCTAAAGTTAACAGTGTTCGAGATAAATGCGAAAATCTTTGGTCAGACCCCTATGTTCTACTTTTAGTAAGGGCAGCTAAGTTTTTCAACGGATCAAAATCGAATCATAAACTTTATGCAGAATACCCTAAAGAACAATAATACAAAGTTGCATCTAAATCTATTCATTAGTTTGAGAAAATTTTTTTTTCAAAATGTTAAAGACATTATGTGACGCTAATAGCTCAAATGACCTTTGGCCAGGCGATCTTAAAACAAATACCACCTTCAAAATTCCAGATATGCAAAGGAGGATAATACAAAAATGTTAGATTTTCTAATTGACAACATTTCGTTCAGTTTGGTGGACAAGTTTTCCAGCAGACGATGGGAATATCAGTAGGCACCTTATCGGCTATCTATTTGTTCACTCATATTAGGCTTTGTTCAAGCGCGCATTTGGGTTTGTTTGAATTCGAGTTCTTCATTTTTCAATGTTTGGATCTCGGCTTATGTTTTGGTTTAATGCTGCTGGTGAGAGGTTACTCCTTGTCCAGGGGCGTATCCCTTCCCCTTATAACGCAAAAATGATAAAAAATGATAAGTTTGGGGTAAATTTTGGTCTTAATCTCCATTAGAAATTGGGAAAAATGATGAGTCATGCAAGAGGTCCACAAAAAGTGGACCCCATTTTCCAAAAGTCTGGATCCTCTTCTGTTGTAATGGCTATATAAAAATTAACCATACTTATTCAAAATAAGTAAACATGTATATGAAAGAAACTGGCCTTAACCATTAATTTCAGCTTCCATTCTAAAGATGATGTTCATTCAATGAACAATGCTTGACCCACTGATTATTTCCACCTTATCTCCTCACACAGTATTAAGTTCAAATGAGCTTGAATTTAAAGACACAACAGACACTCCCAAGTCTGCCACATATATCTTTTTATTCGTCGTCATTTAGACAATTGAGAAAGATTTACACAAAACCATAAGACAAACGTGATGACTTTAACTTTCCAATAGTCATCGTCCTGTTTATTGGCAGTAACATTCCAGCTGCTCACGCGTATGGAGTATACATCTCCGCGGAGGGTGGTACAGGGCTTTTTTCGCGCAACGTTTTTACTGATTTTTTTCAAACTTTTTCAGAAAGGTGTAAAAGACAAAATCTGGAGGTGGACCAACAACTTTCTTTGCCATAGAGAAGCAAAATGTTTAATCAACTTTTTTTAGAGGAGAATGGTTTCAGACATCTTTAGGATTACCACAAGGGTTATTCGTTTCCCCGATTCTTTTTAATTTTTTCATTAAAGACATTTTCGGAAATACGACTACTCCCAAAGAAAGTTTTGCAGATTATGGAACACTATGGGAATGGTGTATGGTAAATTGGAAATGAGGAGAGTTTAAATAAATTGAATGCAATACAAAGGAAGGGTCTTGCATTGTGCTTAGGTATGCCCACAACAGCAAGTTTAGAAGTGTTAGAAGTAGCAGCTGGAATTCGGCCACTGGATTTAAGGAGAGAAGAAATTGCAATTAGAGAAGCCGGGAAAATAAATTCTTAAAGCAATGATGTACCCATAAAACAAATTTATGACAACTGGAAACAGAACAAGAGATATGCGGAAACCGCATTAAAGCCGGATTTTTCAGTGTTATAATATGTTATAATAATTTTTGCGTTGTGCAATACCTTACATATATATCTATTAATGTTCTAAGTATCAATCAATTCCATTCAAAAACATCTGAGTTATTGTCAGAAAACAAAACTTTAACCAAAACTTTAACCTAATTGTGGACGCCGATGCCCGCCCGCCCGCCCGCCATACCGACCAACGCCAATCTATTAGCCGAAATTTTTGTTGAAAAATCCGGCTAGACATGAACCATACAAATTCTTCCTAGGGAAAATGACACAACAGGCCTTAGAAATGAAGGAAGTCACTTCTGATAATATATAATGTATAGAACCAAACCAGGGGCGGATGCAGGTTTTTGTGTTGGGGGGGGCGAAAATTGGCGGGGTCTGGGAACAGATTAAGGTCCCCAGCGGGTCCAGGGCAGAAGCTGACGGGTTTTCAGCATTATTGACGCTTTTCCTGGCCGCAAATATGAAGCATTTTCCTCTTTCTCTCTTTTTTTTAATTTTTTTTAGAGGGGGCGAACGTCCCATTCGCCCCCTTCTGGATCCGCCACTGCAAACTTTACTGATCGCGGCATACAAATCTGCATGTAAATCACCGCGCGAATATTGGACACAACTAGCTAGGATCTTCTAAAATAGATCTGAAAACCAAATAGAAGCAGTAAAGAAATTAATAGTGGATAAAATTCTGGAACTGGGAAATAACACGTACAGCAATAGCATTTACAGACGGATCCTGCCAAGGAAATCCAGGCCCTTGCGGAGCCGGAGCTGTCATTTACCCGTGATGACAATAAAAATACCATGCAGTGGCAAAAACAGGTTCCATTCTATTGGGGAATTGATAGCAATCAAAAAAGCCTTAAATGAAATCGATAAACCAGAATTCAGAAATCTAAGAAGTTATACAATTTTTTTCTGTCACTCAAACAGCAGTAGGGATTCTAAATTGGAAATCTGAAAGTTACCACCAAACAATATATGAAATTAAAAGGAAAATAACAACAATCCAGAATAATATGGCACTCAGATTAACATAGAATGGTCACCAGGGCATGCTTCAATTGAAGGAACTGAAACCGCAGACAAATTGGCAGAAGAAGCTGCAAAAGAAGCATCAGATATTGAGGACATTAGTAGCGTTACCAAACAGGATATAAAAAAAAGCTTCTCGTGATAATGTTATGGGAAAATGGCAAAAAAAGAAGGGAAAATTCGGAAAGAGGTAGACAATACTTCAAACTCCATACAGAAGTTAGGTTTAAAGCACTTAAAGATGAGCCAACCAAAAAGCAATGTTTTAGTTTTACTGGTCTTCGTCCTGGATATATCGCCTTAAACAAATATAAATTCCAACTCAGTCGGAATCGCCAAATTGTGATTGTGAAGATGAAGAGACAGTAGAACATTTCCTTTAGAATATTTTTTTTTACATTGCAAAAAAATATGAGGAATCAAGGGAAATAATTCGCCACAATATATGTACTTTATAACTGGATCATACAACTGGATTTAGATTAACCTCTTTGGCGACCGATTCATGACACAACAACACCAGATACTTACTTTTTTGAGTGAATTTTGTGACAGTTCAAACCGCTTCTAAATATAATTAATTTAAATAATTAGACAATCAAGCCGTTGCATTTCATTTATATTTATTTATTTATTTTTCCCCAACATATTTATTATTATTTTTGTACACGCCATCTAAAAGTACAAGTGACACAATCTTACAAGGAGTTAAACTTTACACGCTAGAACATCTCCATATTGTATATACAAGAGTGAAAATCCAGTGTCACAAGACCCTGACTGAAGTCTGAAGACTGAAAAAAGTGTGCTCGTGTATGACCCTAACCACTAAACATAGACGAGCATGATGGTCTTTCGCGCCTTAAACTGGTTGCCGAAAAATTAGTTTTTAAAAACCAGTCGAAAAATTGTCGTCTGCTGTTCAGCTCGCCGCTCAGTTAGAATATTCGTTTCCAAGCGTAACTGTAACTTGTGTGTAAGTAAACAATACATGAATACTTAAAATACTAGCAGTAAAAGCACCCGTGTAATAAACATAACTCTTCGCACAGTCACAAGAGGACTCAACGTCAATGTCGTCATGAAAGGAAAAAAGATGACAAGATGTACGGTGTGGGAGATACCCATTCTCGCCATCGTTCATTTTTGTACAGGACCAAATAACTGAAATTTAAAATTAAATCTTAAAAATAAAGTTGGACTTCCAAACTCCAATTTTGAATACATTTTGAACACAACAATAGGTATCAAGATATTCACTCTGAATTAAAACTACTGTTATCAGCTCTATTTGATCCTATGGGAGTGCCACTAATCCTTTGGTTTATTGCCCCAATAAACAACTTCACCTGTGCATCTGATTTAAAAAATAACTGCCTGAGGGTAATTTTACAGGTAAAAATTTTGATAATTAATGAAAATAGACCCTTTTACTGATGCTGCGTTCCTGCTTTTGACGCTTGTGTGGATACATCTTCCGGGTGTACGAAAGTCGACGATACAATAGATCTGACGTCATATTTGATAGTCTGCCGACGTCATTTTTCCGGGAAAATATGTTATTTTCCACCCAAAGTCATAGGAATGCAGTTACAGTAAAAGGGTCTATTCCCATAAACTGTAATGTTAGCATATAGCCATAGTTGTAAATCAGGGGAGAAAACTATAACACAATTGGAACGTACAAGAAATAAAATGTCCTTTCACGTGGAATGAAAAATTTTAAACTTTACATTCATGTTCTGCAAATTTCCAGCAGCACCTGCATACAGAGTAGGGGTGAAATGATTCATAGACTATTATTATTGATTTACTATATCCCGATACTTGTGGTCATGATAGGATATGATAGAAGAAGAAATTTTTAGTCCATAAATGGGGCATATGAATTTCAACTACAAAAACATAAAATTGGGATTATAAATCTGTTAAAAAGTGTAAGGCCTCATGCAACCAGGTCAGGGCCACAACGTCAATATCTTAAATAATTTAATTAAATGCATACATGTATATAGAACATATCTATCAGATATATTCAGGATCCAAACATATATTTAAAAGAAAGAATATGGAATATATGCCAGAAAGAATCTATTCACATCTTTTCAGGATTGTGTACTGCATAATTTCTTGTTTAGATGTTGCCTTTTGTTCAATGATTATACCTGCTCATTGCAAAATATATGAAGTAATATATCTACCAATGGGCTTTATTATTTCAAAATCTTTCTTACAGTGTTAGAAGGTATCGTTCTACAGTTTTGACGTCATAATGCAATTCTATGTAAATTTCAGCATTTTGGCCATTTTTCAGAGTTTTGGTCTGAACATATAGGTGTAAAGTTCTGCACATGTTA
>JAULBM010047193.1:0-10631 GCA_032357055.1 Geukensia granosissima | reverse complement strand
TTAATATATCAGCCAATCAGAAACAAGAATTGCCTGTGGCCGCCATGTTTGTTGACGGATCGGGACGAAATGAGGAAACTTTATAAAGGACCTTATATTGAAGCTTCCTACCAAGTTTAGTTCCATTTGGTCCAGTGGTTTCAGAGGAGAAGATTTAAATGTTAAAAGTTAACGGACGGACGGACGACGGACAAGTGATGACAAAAGCTCACATGGCCTTTGGCCAGGTGAGCTAAAAAGAAAAGGTATTGGATATTAAATGTTTAAGTAGACTGCACTAAAAAGATAAATCCTGCAGTAGATAGCAGAGTTCAAAAATCTTTTTCTAGACAAATAGCTCATCATGCTAAAATTACCAACTTCTTTAAGAAAACATATTTTCTAGGAAATTTAAAGCCATCTCTAATAAATCTACAATATCTTGTGAGTATAAATGGTGCATTTACACAAAGGAGATACTGTTAATTAAGAAATTATTGCAATGTTTTAATTATTGCAAATTAGGACAGGATTATAATCGCAATAAATAAATCTCACATTTCTGATTTTGTCAGTAGTATTCAAACACAACTTTTAAGAAGTCACAATAATAAAACTTGTATTTCGCCTAAAATTAGCATGTTGCAATAATAAATGAATGCAATAATTTTAAAATTTTCAGTATTAATATGAGTGAAAAGGTACAAAATAAAAGAAAATACACTAGTAGCCTTTGAATCCTACCTAAAGTGGTTAGGTTAAATCTTATAAGCTCCTTCTCTATTGATGTAAACATAGACAAAACTATCCAAAACAACATTTTACATTCATCTTAACAAAATACCCTTTGCACTTTGTACAAATGTAAAATTTTCACCTTTAAATGTCAGGTAATTTTTTAGTCACTATTACAAAAGATTATTGTCTAATTCATCTCAGACACTATTCACATCAGTCAAACTACACTCAACAAAATTTGCCAAAAAAAGTGAAACTGTACTAATATTTTCAAAGTGAATTATATCAAATTATATATCATTGGAATTTTTTAATGTCTGCAATAAAATGAAGCTCATTTTCTTAGTGACCTTAAATGAGACTAAAATATATTCTTTAAATATCATCCTTTAAAATCAAAACATAAACTAGAGCAATACCGTAAGGATATGTAATATAATTAAAAGACAGAACTTTACAGTTTCTTCAGTATACAAATGTAGTACATTGATGTCCTGGAGACCTCAATTTTTGTAAATTCCTCTGTTTTTCTTGTGGTTGGAGTGCAGTCTCTCTGACATTTACCTGTATCTTTTAATTTGCATACATTAAACTCTGTTTATTTTTGTAAAGGTGAAAACTAGCAATGCATATAGTTATAAATTAAAACTACATGACATTCAACAATTAGTTATATACATAATTTTTAATTTGTCATAAAATTATAAAAACATAATATTCTTAAAAATTGAAATTAACGGTAAAAAATACAAGACAAATCTTACCTAATTTCGCTGTAGCTGTCCAAACAACGAGAGTAATCCACAATATTCCATACATCTTGAACGACTGAATACCAAAAACTGGGGAAATCCTCTTGTACAAATGACAGGTAACAATCCGGTTCACAACAAAACAATGTAGATCAGGATGATAAGAAAAAATTATCAGATGACATTCCAATGCCTTAGGGAAATTTTTGAATATTTACATACAACCACAAATTTTTTTTTTCAAAGCAAATATATAGTCATATTTTAGTGACTTTATCAACTTTTTTTAGTCTTCAACTTTTTGGTCCCTCAGTTTTTGGGTCCAAACATTAATTACCCACTGACATTATCTCTTAGGAACAAAGTTGAATAATTTTACTGGAATAAATGATTGACCTCAACAATTTTTTTTATCCTAAAATTTGGAATAACTAAATCAAATGTTTTAAGTGGTAAAGGGTCTAATGTTGAACTAAATCTTTTGTGGCCATCTTGTTTGATGAACAGGAAAGTCCAATAAAATTTGAAAGGAGGCCAATCCAAAACCACTCCACCAATGTTTTATTGCTGTTGGAGAAGTTTTTTGAAGAAAAGATTTTCAAAATAACAAAACTTTGGTTTTTTAGTAAAAGCAACCATATGGATTGGTAAATAAGGGTTGTAGCATAATATTCTGAAAGAAGACAATCTAGGCAGCATTCCTTGTGTTGTATAAATAGTTTCACATTTTGTATTTTAGGGCCTTTTACAGCTTCCATTATGGTATGGACTCCAGTGCATTATTGAAGACCCTAATGGGACATGTAGAAGTTTAATTTAACTATTAATGTCTCATGGACAATAATGCCACATCTCCTAGTCCACAGACAAATGACCAAAAGCAAGAGTTGGCAATATGATCACATATGGTCCTTTGATCAATTTAGCATAAATAAATGTGTATCTCAGGGAAAAAATGATTTTAGAAATTTTAATCAATAAAAGTAGAGTTCTGAACAGATGATAAAAGTGTTTCTTTCATTGCAACATTCCAAACTGTGACCTATGAACAATTTTCAAGAATGAATTGCACAATATATAGGAATTTCTAATATGGAATTTGTGGTATTAAAATGAGGTAAGAAGATAATGACCTTGACCTTAGACCACTGTATCAGCACTAACAGTCTGTGAAGAAAGAACAGCTGGAGGAGGAGGTCCCATTATAAATATGGAAAATCATAAGTATCTTGAGACTAAAGTAGATTTTGTTTAAATATTCAATTTATTCTTATTAAATCAATTTCTACATTGTGTTAAATTTCATTATATAAATGTACAAGATTTTGGCCCTATAAATAACACACAATTAAAAAATATACAATATAAAATATACAAATTTCTATTTACATCAAAATTTTACAACATCAATATGCTTAAGTGTATAAGAATATACTTTTTTTACTTTTTTATAGTACCGTTATTTAAATAATTTTTGTAACTTTTTGAGAATAAAAATAGTTGCTGTTCAAATCTAATGTATGTGATGATCAATACCATAAGTAAAATTTAAAATTCAAAGCCATATAACAGAAGATAGGTCCTTATTTTTAATTACTGTAGGGAATAAACCAAAAACTTTTAAAGATAAAATTCATATTGTTCAATGTTCTGAAATTAATATATTAAATGCAGTTTGATGCTTAGGACTGTTTCAAAGAAATTATCGGATGTATGTGATGGCAGTTGATATTTTATTTGTGGGGTGAGTACTTTAAAATTTCTTTTTCTTGGTGGTTGGGGGTTAAGGAAACCTGAATCTATGGGTGGTTGCTGTCTTTTTTGGTAATTTCTTATCACTTCATTAAAATTCTTTAGGTGGTTGGGTTTTCTACATATTACATTCTATGGGTTGTGGTACCTAAGGTTGCACTTACCAATAAGGAGAGAGATACAGAATATTTTCAGATTTTGACATCTTTGGATTTTCAAAATAAAGAGAATTAATGGTACAGAAGTGCATAAGAATGTTAAAGTTGGTTGATGTGATGGTCAAATGTGTTTTTTGTTAATATATGGGTTTCCATATTTCAGTTTTAGTCATTTATACAGCTTGAAATGGGTTCGTAATAAGCCAGTTCTGTATTTCTCTCAGATTACAAATAAATCATCATCTAATACATAGAATCATAAATTTAGAAATTTCTGTGTCAGATGTTTAGTAATGTTAAAAATGACAAAGAATGTAAATTGCAATTATAAGAATCAAATCGGTCACTTTAAACAAGAATTTCCTAAAATCACATTATCAATCTACAATTTTGTTTCCCAGAAACAACAGTCACAATCATAATAAATAAAAAAAAGCCAACTTCTGAATTTAAAAGTTTATAACATAGACTCTGGTGGATAGGACATAAAACAACAATCATAAACAACAGAAAAAGGAACATCTTATTATAACATGAAATTTAAAACTGCACACAACATTACAAAGATGATACTAAAATGTAAATTATCTCCCCTGTTTGTGCGAGAACTAGCGATTGATTTTGTTCTGGATTGTAACCATTCTGTTGCCACAGGATCGTTGATGATAAGAGGACCAATAATGTTCTGGACTTTATCATGGTATGTATTTATCCAGTCAATCTGAAAAACACAAATCTTAATCACTCTGAAGCTTTGCCTTTAGGACAACAAGTAATGTTTGTAAACAGTGACTTGATAAGAATCACATGACTTAATGTTTTGTGAGGACACATGCCATGTACTTTAAAATGCATGATAATCAAAATATCAATGCATCTATGTTGTCATTAGCGAATAATTATATATTTTCAAATACATGCAGTTATACTCTACGTCAGTTTGTTGGAACAAGTAAAAAGGTTATGCAAGAAAAGCTATACTGTATTCTTATAAAATAGTGTTTATTTTGTAGATTGAAAAAAGTGCAAGCAAGTTGCAATGATACTTTTTAGCTATCACTGTGTTTTTAAGCTGCATCAACTTTTTAATTCTTCCTGGGGATTTAACATGTAAAATTAGCCATTTTTTAAAATAAATTTATCTAGGTCAAACTTTAAAGTTCTGCCAAAAAAAAAAAGAAGGCCTACCCTCAACGTTTAATCTCTGTACAGAAATTCAGCAGCAGATGATAGAATGTAAAACACTACTACATATTATAAAACAAGTATCGTTAACCATGGGGTGATTCGTTCTTTTGATTTAAAAAAATTACAAATGCACACATAATTCAATTAAGTTTGAAATGGCACTCCACAAAAGCCTGACATAAAGTATAGTATTTTTTGTCATGACTTTGCATATTCAACTGTAAATTCAGGCTGAAACCCACTGATCATTTGGTGATCTGTTCATCATGGATTGTGGATTGTTTCAACATGTATCTCTTATCAAAACTTATTCATTTTATTTTTTTATGATGCATGTATGTATGTGTGATATTTGGGATGAGTGTGTTTTCTGAACCAATACAATGGAGTAAATAATTAAGAGAAACACACATTTTCACTACAAACTGCCTTCAAGGTCACAAGGTTAAGGCACTTTTTCAATAATATTGTAAATATTTCTTGGTTAATTTCACTCAAATGTCTGTATTTTGTCAAAATCTCCATCTTAGATAAAAATTTTCTACAGTTTCTACAAATTTCTACTAAATTTAACACAGATTCTTTCATTGAGGTCAGATAACTAATTTGTTCAATCTAGCTGGAACCAGTCAACACCTTGATTGGTTAATATTTTTTACCTTCAAACATAATTTATCAAACATCTGTGTGTGTTGGAAACATGAGATGGCTGTATACTAAGCAAAACAGGAAAATAATCAGTAGAAACAAGCTTATTTAACCAAGAATGTACATTGAAAACAATTAACTTAAACCAGAGGGTCACCAGACACCACATTGAGGCCATTTCCTACATAAAAAGTTTGAAAAAGACCTACCAACAACCGGTGGCTTAGCTTACATTCATTTGGCCAAAAGACTTCAGAAACCAAAATCTCACAGAAAATTCCCTATAGGGTTCTATATTGCACTGTGTTATGATGTGGTGTAAAGGCTAACTACAATTAATAAGGTTGAATTTTGTCACCAATATTCAGACAATATCTTTATGATATATTTTATTAGTTAACGAGTTTCATATAAGATCCTAATGAGAATTTGTTTATGGTCAAAATGTCAATTGCATTCAAAGTTTGGCTGCCACTGAAATAACAGGTTGAGAGGAGATATATATTTCAGCTGCATTAGCCATCTTGCCTGACAGATGCAAATGGAATTCACCCACCGATCACTCCCACTTGGTGTCACCACTGCACTATCAGGTATTTTTGTATTGTGATGTCCGATTTTTAGGGAAAACGTATCGTTTGACGCATGTTTGTTGATTGTACAGAGTGCGCGAATTTTCCCTTACTCGCGACGTCACAAAGCAAAAACCTCTTAGTACAGCAGCGACATCAAGTGGAGGGTGAATTCCATTGATAAGAAAAGCTCACCTGACCAAAGCTTCATGCATATTATATCATTTATTCAACCTTAACTTCATGCATATTATATCCTTGTTCAACATATACCTCAAGCAAATTAGATCCTTAATCAACCTTTACTTCAAACCGATTAGATCTTTTATTCAATCTAAAATTCAGGCATATTAGATTCTTATTCAAAAATTGTATATACTCGTTTGATTATTTACAGCTTTAATGATGGCAAAGCCACAGTGCCAGAAGAAAGGCACAAGTACGTTTTATTAAAGCTATTGTGAAAAACTTAAACCTGTTTAATTATTCCAATGTTAAAACACTAACACCTTTCTGTTATATCTTTCAATTAATTCCAATACTATTCATTTTTGTAGGATTTAAGCTTTTAGCAAAGTAAACTATTTCAAAACAGGTATAACAAAATTGGTGAATAAAAATGTTACCTAAAATATGCCCAATACTGTACAATCTGCCATCTTTTGTTTAAAGTTCATGTATCTGCAAGCCTATTGACACGAACAAAGAAAGCCCTAACTTACATGGTAATTTATTTATGGGTTAAATGTAATCATTACTGACGTGGTATTACTATTAGTGAAGGGTAACAGTGAACTATACAGTAACTTATACTGATTACCTTTAATTATTGATTGCCCAGGCCACTCAGTATAATGATTTGAGAACTAGATACATGTACTTACCTGTTCTGGACTCAGTAAGTTATAGTTTATAAGGTTTGGCTCATAAGGTACCAGAGTGACTGTTTCAAAAGTCAGGAATGTACTGTTCATAAACTTGTACTGTAAAATAAAATTTTATTAAATATAATAACTGTTCTACAATTGGTAAACAATATATAGATCTGTAACTACAGCTCTGTGGATGGTTATTTTTTGCCACACAAAAACATTCCACCAATATTTAGTTTCTATTGACCAAGCATTTGGAAGAAAAAAGAACTTAACATAAATTCTCTATTAAAGTTCTACATTAAACTAAGTCTGGCTGTAGTGGCTAGTACAATTAGTCGGTAAGATGCCACATATCCCAGTAAAATATTGAGAAGCCAACATACAAGGACCAATCCAATGAAATTTGGTTCGAACTGGCCCACCGGTGAGTTTGAATTAAAGATTGTAAGTAAAATAGATTTCAATTGTGGAAGCCTTTTCAATTGGCAGGAGAGATGCCATATAAATACCTTCGGAATATTCCACTCAAGTTTTGTTTCATACATCTCAGTAGTTTCAGACAGATTTAAATGAAAAATTTCCCACATGGTTTGGGATGAATATCTTGGCAGGCTGTGTGTGATGCTAAATATTATTTTCATTTAGGACCATCTAAAGGCTTTTGTACCAAAGGTCATGAGATTTTTAACAGAATATCCACCAATGTATATTTGCAAAGTCAAAGTTAAAAGACTTAAACTCACCGGTGTCTCTGCTTCAGTTACCATGACAATATTTTCTAATCTGATTCCAAACTGACCAGGCTCGTAGTAACCTGGTTCTGAAAAGAGATATTTGTATTATTTATAGTAACATTTATCTAAGGTTAACATATAATCAGAGAGAAATTAAAATAATAAAACTGCAAAAATGTCTGATAATTAGATTACAAGAGAAAATTTGACAATACATTAGGAATGTTTCACTCTTAACTTGGTGTGCTGAAAACTATAATGATGGAAAAATATGTGGTCTTTTCATTTATATTAATTAATAATAGAATGTCAATGTAACCAGAGAAATTCAAGAGCCTGTATCGCTTGCTTGAATACTTAATTATTACTCCACATTATTCTTGACCTATGAATTTACCCGGTATATTGTGCTAGACCATCCAAAGACCATTCTCTATACTTTGTTTTTATAAATTGGCTCAGTAGTTTCAGATGAGTAGTTAGGGTCCTATGTTAAATCAACTTAGTTAGGCTATCCATATTAGTTGGTGGGCTTGGATGCCAGACATATTTAGATCCACTGCACCAAAGATTGGATGAATTACATGTAACACATTGGCTTCAGTAGTTCAGACTAGAAGATTGTTAAATGAATTTCTATTATTGTCTTATATTTAATAAAAGGATGGCAGGCAATGATACCACAAAAAATTTTAATAGAGGACAATCTCGCAACAATTTCACCAAAGTCTGGCTGTAATTGGCTCAGGGGATTTATACCAGAAGTCTTTAAGGTGAATTTTTCATAGGCTGTTATGTTGATCAAACTAAAAATAGTTCTATGGCCAACGGAAAATTTAAAAATTCAATGCTTTTAATTGAGCATATGCAGCATCTAGCAAAAAGTTGTATGTCAAATTATCTTAAATTACTATGGGACTGTAGAAAATTTTACATAGGCCTTTTCTAGTGAAATATGGCAGCAATTTCTTACTAAAAGAATTTAATTATTGAATATCTTATTTGTGTGAGACCAAAGAGCTGTCAGGTTGACAAAGATAGAAATGTTCTTATTTCAAACAAATAATGTCTCAATGGTATGCTTATGCAGTTTCTGACATAATCCTGTCTTTTTCATTACAACAGAAAACTGTCATTCAAATCATCTAGATTTTGAGGATTGTAATTTAAAAATATAGATTATTTTACTTGATCTTGATACATCTTGCCAAGATCTACTAATTACATAAAGATATTATAAAATTTGGTAACAAATAATATTTTTATTCTAAATTTTCCTTTGCCTGACAACCTTGTACAGAATTAAGTTAAAACTGTGGTAGCCATGTGTACTAGTTGCTGGTAGGGGGTTCTAGACACAATTTTAAAGGAGAACCTTATTAAAATATCTCTGTAGTTTATGACAAGAAGATTTCAAAGTTGCTTTCTAATATGATCCTATGTTTAACTCTGTTCAGCTGTAACAGTGATCTTGGTTGGAGATTTGTAATACACATTTCACCTGAGCTGGTTTATTAGTAACAGACAAAATTTCATCATAATATAAACTGCCTTTTTTTCTAAACCTAAAATTTTACTGTAGTAATAGAAGCCATATTTGTTTGGCAACCAGATATGGCATTATTTTTAGAGGGCACCACTTAAGGACCATGGTACAAAATGATCAAGCAGTTTCAGGAGAAGATTTTTTTTGTAATTGTGGATGAACAGACAGGAGACAGACACCAAGTGATGACAATAGCTCACCTGAGAGTCTGTGAGCTAATAAAACAGGCTAATAAGTAAAGAACATTAATGTTAGAGAAAAATATTATAAATGTGATTTTCTTAATTTGTCATGACACCAGCAATTAGATGGAATTTTATACTTCTTATCCAATATCTTCTAATTAGAGATCACATGTCTTCAACAACAATTTTTTGAAGAACTCTACCAAACTTTTAAAATATTTTAGGAATTGATCTGCAGTCAGTACATACCATCTGAGAAGAACTGGAATTTATCTAACACCTCATCACTGGCAAAGCTGGCATGTGACAGAGAAATTCTTCCTGGTCCTATAAAAGTAATTCATTAAATCAGTGAAATATAGGCGATACATTACAATACAATTAGTTTTATCACTAGATGGATACTTTACAATGTTGAAGGATTTGGGAACTCTTCTTGAAATCATGTGTAGATAATGTTGTTTATCCCATATCTATTTAATTTATAATGTCACTGTTTGCCATTCAATATTTTATTAGACATTGTTCTAGGATTTTTTTTCTGAAATTGAGGTTCCGTATAAAACTTTCCCACAGTCACTGACTGCCTTCCTAACTAAAACAAGACATACTGTGAGCAAAACTCACAAAGGATACCCCCCACTCCCCTATCACTTAAGTTGAATTATCTGCCCTTGGAATAAAGCACAATGAATTATCTTCCCATATGCAAATCTACACAGTGTCTAAGCTTCATGTAAAGTTTCATTGAAATCCGTTGAGCGGTGTAGGAGATGCACTTACAAGCTATGCGGACAGACGGACGGACAGGCAGACAGACAGACAGACAGGGTGATTCCTATATACCCCCCAAACTATGTTTGCTGGGGGTATAATAATAATAAAATATTTAAGAAGATCTGTGCATAACTGTCTTGACTTAAATGTGTTATGGTGAACTTTACTTTTAAAGTGGTCATCAGAGAAATATAACAGAAAAAACTGAGATTTTTATCATAAGGTCTGATAGCTAAATTTAGGATTCTCTAAAAATAATCTGTTATGTTGTTAGGAATCTACCCTGTCCATCTTGTTCCTGTAAACTTCCCTCAGATCAAGGAAATGGTGAACTTATCATGAGATCAGAAATAACACTTACTTAGGGGAAGAGATAATAAAATAAATAGTGGGTTAAACTTTAAAAATTTTCCCATGATTTTCAATATAAAAAAATAGATACATTATTTACTGTTTGGGATGGTTAACTGATTAGTTACAAAATCACATGTTTTCAAGTGGTTGACACAGTAACAGGTTTGATGCATTGACAACAATGGTGAAACTTATGTCATCCTACTGTAGAAGTTAAAACTAGAGCTCTGTTGTCAGAGGAGCCCCAACAGAACAGATGCATACCCCCGTAAAATTGACATTAATAAGCTCACTAGGTATACCCCCCGCACTACCTACCAAAAATAACCTTAGAATAAGCCAAGATGAATAAGCTTTTAATTTGCGCATCCAC
>JAULBM010047182.1:0-10632 GCA_032357055.1 Geukensia granosissima | reverse complement strand
TCAAACAGAATTTTATTATGTTTATGACATCGGACTTGTTTACGATCCGTATGCGCATACTGCTGTGCAGTGGGCGCGAAATTTAAAAGCCGCGAGCCACCTTAAATCAAATCCACATTTACCCGTGTTAATCCGGATTAACTTTTGTAGTGTGAACAGGCCGTTACATTCTGTAAAATAAAAAACTATCATATCACATGGTGTCTTAATCCTGTAAAATAGAAAACCACCATATTACAGGGTGTCTTATAGCCTGTATGAGAAAATAAAATCTCTGCAATACGGTAGGGATGCCCATCTGCCCACCTTCAAGTAATTCCCAATATTTGGTCCCAAGAGTTCCTGATGATGGTTAATCCAGAAAAGCACTTTGTACGCAGTGAAATTTAGGAATTCAATATATTTTATTTTTTTATTTTGTCAACAGGCTATTTGATAAGAGAGAGAAATGCAAGCCATTATTTTTTTAAGAACTTGTTTCATGCCCCATGGATATCTAGTGAACTAAGGCAACAGCTTAACGAAAAATTATGCAGTACACAATCCAGAAAAAAGGTGGATTGTGTCTTGCCTATGTTCTACATACCTTGCTTAATGTCTATTACACTTAAGCCTATGTACTACATAGTACCTTGTTAGAATAGGTATATGGAGTGAGACAGTTAGACTTTACGTAGCCTATGTTCTACATACCTTGCTAGATATATATCGAGTAAGACAGACTTCCCTTAGCCTATGTTCTACATACCTTGCTGGAGGTATATTGAATGAGACAGTTTTCCCTTAGCCTATGTCCTTCATACCTTGCTAGAGGTATACTGAGTGAGACAGACATCCCTTAGCCTATGTTCTACATACCTTGCTGGAGGTATATTGAGTGAGACAGACTTCCCTTAGCCTATGTTCTACATACCTTGCTAGAGTTATATCAAGTGAGACAGACCTCCCTTAGCCCATGTTCTACATACCTTGCTGGAGGTATATTGAGTGAGACAGACTTCCCTCAGCCTATGTTCTACATACCTTGCTAGAGTTATATCAAGTGAGACAGACTTCCCTTAGCCTATGTTCTACATCCCTTGCTTGAGGTATATCGAGTGAGACAGACTTCCCTTAGCCTATATTCTACATACCATGCTAGAGGTATATCTAGTGAGACAGACTTCTCTAAGTCTATGTTCTAAATATCTTGCTAGAGGTATATCGAGTGAGACAGACCTCCCTTAGTCTATGTTCTACATATCTTGCTAGAGGTATATCGAGTGAGACAGACCTCCCTTAGCCTATGTTCTACATACCTTGCTAGAGGTTTATTGAGTGAGACAGACTTCCCTTAGTCTATGTTCTACATACCTTGCTAGAGTTATATCAAGTGAGACAGACTTCCCTTAGCCTATGTTCTACAAACCGTGCTTGAGGAATATCGAGTGAGACAGATTCCTTAGCCTATGTTCTACATACCATGCTAGAGGTATATCTAGTGAGACAGACTTCCCTTAGTCTATGTTCTAAATATCTTGCTAGAGTTATATCCAGTGAGACAGACTTCCCGTAGCCTAAGTTCTACATACCTTGCTAGAGTTATATCCAGTGAGACAGACTTCCCTTAGCCTATGTTCAAACATACCTTGCTTGAGGTATATTGGGTGACAGACTTCCCTTAGCCTATGCTCTACATACCTTGCTTGAGGTATATCTGGTGAGACAGACTTCCCTTAGCCTATGCTCTACATATCTTGCTAGAGGTATATCAAGTGAGACAGACCTCCCTTAGACTATGTTCTACATATCTTGCTAGAGGTATATCGAATGAGACAGACTTCCCTTAGCCTATGTTCTACATACCTTGCTAGAGGTATATCGAATGAGACAGACTTCCCTTTGCCTATGTTCTACATATCTTGCTAGAGGTATATCGAGTGAGATAGACTTCCCTTAGCCTATGTTCTACATATCTTGCTAGAGGTATATCGAGTGAGACAGACATCCCTTAGCCTATGTTCTACATACCTTGCTAGAGGTATATCGAGTGAGACAGTTAGACCTTCCTTTGCCTTTTTGTTCCAGTGTCTGTTTTAACTTTTTTACCAGATTAGGCAGTTTAGCTGCTGCAGCCATATCTATTGGGGACTGTCCCTGTAAAAATAAAACCACAGATTACAAAACTACTAACACAATTTAACATAAGCCAGTTGTGCTTAAATGTAAAATTAACATACAGTCAAATCTCAATGGCTCAAACTCAAAAGGACAGGGAAAAAATAGTCCATGCCATCAGAGTTCGCACTTTTCTGGAAATATTTCCGTATTGGTTCCAGAAGTCCGTTATTTACAATAGCTGCAGTGTTTTTTGTTTATACTACAGAGATTTAACAAAATAAGTATCAAAAGATAAAGTTAATCATCGGTGTGACAATAAACAATCATATAATGATTGTCAATCAGTGTCACACCTGTGCTCAAATCATAAGCTTTGGTAATCTACTAACCGTTTGACAAGTCGTGATTAATTTTACAGGTAAATTCGAGTTTGGCATTGTGTATTTAACTGTTTTATTAATAAAGGGCTGGACAAAACATTTCACTTGTTTGTGAGACACACATTAGGTATGCAGTGAAGTACTGACCTAATGTTTGAATTTATTGGTAAACTAATAGTTTTTGTCAATGAGACTGAACATTTGTAATAAATGTGAAAATAGTATATGTCTCACCTGCTTCAGGAGATTGATAGAGGAGCAGAGCCTCAATCATGCATAACTGAGGGGGAGGGGACATCTATTGCTTGTACTGATACAGACACTAGTCCATACCAAATTTCAAGAGGCAAATATTTGCGAAAGCATAGTGATCGCTCATGCATAACTGAATGGAGGGTGGGGCCATCAATTGAATGTGGTCTGGGGAAGTACTTATATAGATGCAACTGCATACCAAATATCAAGTGGTCAGAATACTGGTTGGGGCTTCAGGAACTGCTTATGAAAAACTTAGAATGATTGGTCATGTTTAACTGAGGGATGGGGCCATTAACTAGGTGTTGATTTGCACTAAACCTCTTTTGGCGCCCCTGTACAATAAAATCAATGGACCTACAACTAAGATAAGCATCAACATTTCCATATAGTTTTCAATGGTTGACAATGCCAGAAACAGTATCACAATGTCTTGCTACTTGGATCTGAGAAAAATATCTTAAATCATTCTATTACTTCATGTGAGCACAATATCTGAAAATTTGACATACATTGTACATCTGTGTTTATGTGTGATAGTTTGTCTTCTGGTCCTTCTACTAGCTACTGTCTCTTTTCTCTGACTAACGACTTTTTGTTTACCTCTAAGATATCTTAGAAAATTTTAGTCCTACCTTTTTATTGACCACATCTATTTCTGCATTAGAATCTAACAATAATTTAACAGCACATGTATTTCCAGTCAAGCAAGCGTAATGTAATGCTGTGTTTCCAAACATATTCTCTTTTCTGTTGACAGACGCTCCAAAAGTTAACATCATCCGGGTGGGGTCATATCTGAAACCATTGAATTAGAGGATACATGTAAAATTGAGTCAGTGTCGGTAAAACAGATTAAGCTAAGTTACATAAGAGTTAACTATGGATGACATTGACCTATCAGTTGTAACTGTTACATGGACTGATAAACAAGGCGAAGCACAGCAATTTTATGTTTCTCTTGTCTAACTGAGGTAAGGTCTGAATTTCTGACTAGCTGAGATATCTATGTATCATGAACTATCTGAAAACAAGACAGGCATCCATAGGTTAAATAGTTCCAGAGATACGAAAAAAATATGTTGCTGAGGCCACCTCATTGTGGTAATACTGTTGAACTCTTAGTATGAATGGTTTACAAATATCATAGAAGTTTTCCTTATTTCTATCTACTGCTTATTTTGAAGTTTAGGCAATATTGTTAAAAAATAAATGTGTATGAAGATATCAGTAATAAAGCACCATGTATATTATAACTTTACATTACCTATGTCTTATTATCAGGACTATAGCAGAAGGGACAAATACTCACCCAAATACCCTGTGTGCTGCATACATTAGAGGCGTCATTCCATTCTTATCAATCATGTCAACATCGTTACCCTTGGCGATAAGGTATGCTACAATGGCTGTGTGTCCAAACTGTGATGCTAAATGTATGCACCGACAACCTGAAAAATACAATAGAGTTGGTTCCCTTGAGAATAAAACTGTCCAAACTGATGCCAATAGTATGCATCGACAACCTGAAAAGTAAAATAGAGTTATTTCCCTTGAGAATAAAACTGTCCAAATTGATGCCAATAGTATGCACTGACAACCTGAATAATACAATAGAGTTATTTCCCTTGAGAATAAAACTGTCCAAACTGTACCAAATGTATGCACCGACAACCTAAATAGTAAAATAGAGTTATTTCCTTTAAGAATAAAACTGTCCAAATTGATGTCGAATGTAAGCACCAAAAACCTGAATAATGCAATAGAGTTATTTCCCTTGAGAATAAAACTGTCCAAACTGATGCCAAATGTATGCACTGAAAACTTAATTCAGTCTTTTTGTATCTCTGGATTTTTAAGAATTGTCTCCCATATTGGAAGGTATATTGATATAGTTATAAAGATGAAATTTTTGTTTTTTTTTAAATTTAACTTCAGCTACAAATTAGATGCAAAAACCAAATTTTTTGTTTCTTTATCAAACGGTGCTAGACAAATTTTTTCCCCTTAGTAAGTATTAGGATTTCACAAAAAATAGCATTTTTCAGGTTTTCTCATGTTACAGCTATATTGAGAAACCATCCCAAATGGGAGATAACTCATGCAAAAACATGCAAATTACAGATGCATCCCAGGTTACGAAAATCAGAATAAAAGTGTGTTGTGTTAAATTCTATTGCTTCCTTATTGTATCAGGTTAAGTACATTCCAGTTCTTAATTATTTAAAATAATGTATTAAAAAACTGAACCTGTCATGTCTTTGCTTTATATAACATAAAAAATCCAAATTATCATACATCCATCACTTGGACTTGTTTATTCTGTCTGACCTTTTTTTGTTGCTTCTGACTTTTTTTATAAAAAATAGCAACTTCCAATATAAAAATTAATCTATAGTCTAAAGACAAACAGAGATTCCTAGGTTAGTTTCAAAGTGGTCATCATTCCAAAAAGTTTTGTATGAGTTATGCCCATTAAAACTTCTAAGTTGTCAGAAACCAAGTCCTAAAATTACCTTCTCCATCCATCAAAGTAGGGTCAGCTCCATATGACATCAACAGTACAACTGTGGACAAATGGCCTTGTCTGAAATGTTAACATAAATTAAGAAATCATTCATAGTAGCCTTATTTGTTCTGATTTATTATGGGTCTAGGTTAAACGGTGTTAAGAAATGGACTTGAATGTGATAAAGTAGAAGCTATATTAAGACCCATATTTGGCCAAAATTTAAGGTCTTATGACACAACAATAAGCTGATATGACATTAAATAGCCATCATTTAATAATTAATAGCTTCAACTTATATTATTTTCATGATTTTGATCAAACAACAAGTAAAATTTGGCTATTTCAACAAGAAGGTCACATTTTTTGAAAAAATACGAACATTTTGGAGATGTTTTGTTCAAAATGTCCACAAAAAAATATCAAAAAGATAATTTTACCAAACATTTGTACTTGATCTATCAATTGTGCAAAGTTTGGTTCTGATTTTTTACCAATATCAACAAAATTGTACAAAATTTCATGCCAAATCAAGTAATTTGTAGTATTTTTTCAAAATTAAAGCAATTTTTATATGCCATGTGACCATTGTACAACCAATTAAACAAAAACAATTGTTGGATTAACTTTTCATAGGAATTTTCAATATGAAGAATATAGAATAATCAACATTACTGGTAGATACTTTCAATACAAAATCTTGGACCAACAATGTAGCTTTACATCCCTTATCCTTTCAAAAGTCACTCATCCAAGAAAATAAGGTCAAGGATGTTAGACATGTGTCTAACTGACATGTAGTACTAGTAATGTATAAGCATACCCAATATTCTTGACATACCATGTTTAGTTACTGACGAATGGATTTAAGCATCAAAACATGACCTTAGTTAATGGACCATGATAATAAGGTCAAGGATATATGACATGTGTTTTTTGTTTGTTTGATTGGGGTTTAACACCACTTACAACAATATTTCAGTCATATCGCGACGGTCAGTTTTACTGATGGAGGAAGCCAGAGTACCCGCAGAGAACCACCGACCTTGGGCAGGTAACTGACAAACCTTATCACGTGCAATGCGAGTTAAACACAACTCGTTTTTGTATGGTACAAACTCAGGCGCGAACTCAAGCCATAAAGGTGATAGGCTACAGTGATCTGTACAGGTAAGTTTTAAATCAACTACTTGGACCACTCGGCCACCCAGGCCCCTAATAAGACATGTGTGAGACTGGCATGTTTTCTTATAATGTATAAGCATACCCAATATTGTTGATCTACCATGTGTGCTTCTGAGAAATTAATCTATCATGTCTATGAATGAAAACTTACCAAGTCAATGGACTGTGAAAATTTGTCAATAACATAAGGCATACATTGTATGTCAGACATACATATACTCCTAAAAGTGTATAAGGATACCCAATATTGTTGACCTACCATAAATACCAGGTATAAATTCAAATTCAAATTTTTATTACAGCCTAATCACAGGGCAATAGTAGGCATATAATCATATGGTAAACAAAAAGAAAAAAAAATCATACGTACATACACACTCGATTTACACATGCCTACAAAACTTATTTATAATGATTGGTATTAACAACACAAAACACAAAGACAGATATAAAGTATATAGATACTGAGAAACAGACTTGATGCTGAGTGTGTTAAAGTAAATTAAACACTCACATCAGGTCAAGGACAAATGTCATGTGGTTAGTGGACAATTTTATAACATGTTCTAAATGTAAATAAGTTTAATAGTTTCAGAGATATAGAGCTTTAAAAAAAATGCCTTTGAGATTGCCGCTGGAAATAATACCTATGTTATACTTCCCTGACTTTGTTGCAGGCGAGACAATAAAAAATGTTGTTAACTGACAAAACACTTTCAATAAATCACATTGATGTCATAATTTGTTTGCAAAAACATTTTGTAAAGTCATAGCCCATGTTACTTATGATAAATGGAGTTTTCAGGACCCCATATTAGAATATTGTACAATAGATTATTAACATTTATTGAACTGTTGAAGGTTTATACTGGCTTTCCTGAATTTTACATGGCTTACAACTTATGAATACATCTAAATTGAATGAGCTTATTAAAAAATGCTCTAACTTAATTATTGTAACCTCTAGAATTTACAAGTTCAGGAAGTTAAGTGTACAACGTGGCTCTCATCAGAAACTAAAGAGAACATATGAGGTATCTCTTTAAATGGTGACTCACTGTATCAGTTTACTTAATATTGTCTTCTTTGCATGTTTATATACACATGTATATTGTTGGATGTTTGTGTTATCTTTGAATGTTTATGCTTCCAATGAGTGATGTTTAATTTTTAATTTTGAAAATTTAAACTTCATAAAACTTTTTACTCAAGTTGGTTCACTTCAGCTTTTAGGTATTTGGACCATGATAATTGACTACATGATTATTAAAAATACCTGCCTGTTCTAATAGAACATAACATAACAACATGGGAAAAGATGGGGAAACTTTGGAAAATACTATTAATTTGTCATAAATCTTTTGTTGATTAAAGCAGGGTTACAGGCAATTTTTCTACTCTGAAACATTATGCTTTTTATAGTTCATGAAAATGAAACCACCATATCCTCTAAATTGTTTTAAAAAAAGTTGAACAATATGACCACAATTTATATTATGGTCTGGTATCTTAAGTAAATGCTCTACTGCTCATATTTCAGTTTTATTACTTATAACTTTGCTTTAAATTATATAAAAAATATCATTATTAACTTCTGTAATAAATGCTATCAATACCAAACTATTTTTGGAGTGTACAAATATGACAGGATGTTTTAGACAAACTTAATTAGGTTCAAGTTTCATGTCAAAATTTAAGTAATCTATAACCAGAATGTTTTGGAATTTGGATATTAGAATAAACACATAATAAATATGGAAATATTTGGTTTGATATTAATTTATAAATAATCAGCATGTGTTAATTGTAATCTTTGTCTATTTGGTAAATAAGTATGTAAATATTCCAAAAGTTCTTGTAATTTAATTATCACTTATTATGTAAGACCTTTAAGCTAAATGTAAATTGTTAATTACGGGATTAGGATTATAACAGTATTTTCTGGTACTATTAGGTCACAAAGAGGTTCTTAAATTATTGACAAACAATTGTGTCAAACAGATATATTTACTTGATGTTACATATAGTTGAGTAATCTTGATTTGGATATAAGTATGTGAACTTATATTAAAAGGGGACATTCTATATTTTGGATCTACATATGATGTTAATGCTGTATATGTCCTGTTTATGTTTATATTTAACTGTTACTGTTTATGCGACTACTGATAAATAATAAATCATGAACTGAGAACTTTAAGTATTCCTCTTCACATGATGGAGGACTAGTCAGTGTATTGAATCCTCCAGAGTGAGCTAATCCCCATAACCAGGCCATGTCGAACCTTCCTTTTGGCCTTGGTTATAAATATAAACTTATTTACTATAACACTAATTTAAGCAAACATATTCTTCTCCCATTAATGGTCATTCCAAAAATCTGGTTGTTTGTACATATATTGCAATAATAAGATTTAGTTGATTAGTTAAATACCATCTTTAAATATCTGGGTGATATCTAAACTTTAAACAACCCAGAACTAACAAAATGTCCAAAAAAAGTTTATCCAAAAGAACTTACAGTACTTGAAATTCTAAAAACAAACAGCAGTAAAATTTATATTCCATTTTATAAATTTGGTTTTAACAACTGAACAAGGTCCATTAAAGAACTTATTCACAAAGGGTAAAAAGGAGAAGGCATGTTAAGACCATTGTACAACCAATTAAACTTAAAAAACTGTTGGATTTTCTTTTAAATGACATATTTTAATAAAAACAATATAGAATAATAGATATAAGATACTTTTAATTTTTGTTGCTTGACATTGTTGTCAGAATATCGTTCCGATACTAATATGGTGGCATTGTAAACCATCTTGATTTTCTCACATTTATTGACAAAGCTTTCAATCTTCAGATACACTGTGTTTGATGACATCATATTCTGAGAAACTTAATATTTAATCACCAGGAATTGCACCCTGAGCATGGTGTTAAAAAATAGAGAGATATCTATATTTTTATGTGTTTTTGTTAAATACTTTACTTTAATTGGATTGCACTCGTTTGTCTTTTACATCTTTTGTCTGCTTTAATTTTGCATTTGGTCTCCATGTGTGAATCAAGCAACACATGTTCAACTCAACATCATGTATTATGTGCATGAGTTATGAGTTACTGGCTGGTCTTTTGTCTTTTACTTTTCTTTTGTTTAAGGAAATCCAGAGCTTTTTCAATTGGAGTGGATTCCACCCTTGTTGGAGGTCTAGTGAGAACCTCTAGATAAAGAAAATTCTCCATTTCTTACAAATATTGACTATGAAGCCCTTGACATTAACCTATATATCTTCCCATACTTTATAACTATAGTTTCTGTCATTAATCTTAATCAGCAGACAGTTATGCAATACAAAACTTAATATTGGGTCTTCCTGAGAAGACATGTGTTGCCTGGGCCCACATATTCCTGGGAAGACATGTGTCACCTGGGCCCACATATTCCTGGGAAGACATGTATTGCCTGGGCCCACATATTCCTGGGAAGACATGTGTCGCCTGGGCCCACATATTCCTGGGAAGACATGTGTCGCCTGGGCCCACATATTCCTGGGAAGACATGTGTTGCCTGGGCCCACATATTCCTGGGAAGACATGTGTTGCCTGGGCCCACATATTCCTGGGAAGACATGTGTGGCCTGGGACCACATTTTCCTGGGAAGACATGTGTCGCCTGGGCCCACATATTGTCAAAGAATATTGGCTAACAGGTAGTGGACATTTAATGGGTTCAAAACCATTTTGCATGATAAAGTTCACAATACTCAAGCTCTGCACCAAATGTCAAGCATATTACCTGCATGACTGCTGAGTAAAATGTGACAGAAAATTTCCAACACGAGTTAAGTTTTGGCAAACATGAAGGGGAAATGCAAATGACTTGAAACTGATTTACACCATACGTTTTACCATACCAAATTTTTAGTCATGCAAGATGACAGATAGTGATCCCTATATGTCAATATGCCAAACACAGGCGACACAATAATGAAAGAAGACCACCAAGAGACTATTCCAACTGATGCAGTGGTCGCATTGAACTAAAGTGAAAGTAGCCTCAAGTATCAGTCTGTAAAAATTACCTTGTGGCCCAATGTAAAGGTGTTGAATTAAGATCACCTCCAAATCTGTCTACAATGGCTCCTTTATCTATCAAATACCTACAAATATAGGTGATATTCATTCTAGTAATTTAGTTGTATA
>JAULBM010047181.1:0-20430 GCA_032357055.1 Geukensia granosissima | reverse complement strand
TTGTTGGCCATGGTCTTGTCTGTCTTCCGACTTAACGATTTCTGTCTGCCCCTTTGGTATCTTCGAATTCTTTTTATGACCGATGTAACTGAGAGAAAAGCATGCAATTTATCAGGTTAAAAATGGGTAATCGCTTCAATATTACAATGTAAACATCACGTTTTTATAGATGATAGTTGTATAACTGACAGAATAGCATCAGATGCATTATATGATTTTGAGTGGTAATGAAGCTACCATTTGACTAGAGTATTGTTTTTTTTTCGAAGGCAGTGTAGGTGGTGGGGTGGGTTTTTTCCTATTGCAGTCCATGCAAGAAGATTTTAGCAGCAACATTAATTTGTATAAGGATCAACCTCTATCAAAATCCAACACGGACACATTTTGGTCGGCAACAATCGGGGCAATGGTTCCTTACTTCTCTGAAGATGTGCGATTTATCGGTCATTGGATAATTTTCCATTGATATTGTTGCCTAATAGTTTTAGTTATGGATGTAACTCAGTATACAGCCGTGATACTCGAAAACATTAGGCCTATTATATGACATTGGTTAAAACATTGATGATTGATGAAAAAAGTAGATTCTAACACGAGTCGTTTTTGTTCTCAGTAAGAACTAAAATAAGCTCATAAAGCAAAGTCACAGAATGTCTGCTAACAAATAGCTGTAAGACCATTTAATTTAAAATAGTAATATTTTCATTGCCATTGAAACCTTAATCATTGGCTTAACTGGAGGCTTTCAATCATCAAATCTTGAAAAAATACAAGCCACATATTAGTATTTTAGCAATGTTATTCTTCCATTTTTTTAATATTTAGTTACTGTCTTTACTTTTTGCTGCTTAAAAAAACAATACAACTTTAACTTTACGTAGATGTTCTTAAAAATATTATATCGCCAAGATTTGTTATCTAGCCCTTCTTCAATTTGATTAGTAGTGCCCAACAGTAGAATTTTTTGTGGTTTTGTTTATATTTTTGTATTATTTATACCCATGTGTTTTATATTGTATTAGCATCTTGCGTTTTTGGTGATCAACCATCGTACTCAGTAAATGGAATGCAATGCGAATCCCTTATTTCCAGTTCCAGTACACGGTGTTATGAGAGCTCAACTGTGGAAAACTGTTGCTGGTCTTGTTACAAGGCACACACTGGACAATTAGGTGAATTTCTAAGGAACAGCTATTACAAGCCTTTTTACGAGGCGGGGATAATCGGTATTTTTCGTATTAGCTCTTCATACACTTATTTAGAAATAACGTCCATGACACAGGTATCCAAAAGGATATTAGGGATTTCCACAAAAATTTCACCAAAGATAGATTTCATCATGCTGAACCCTATGTCAGAATTTGTCTAAGGTTAACGCTTTTTGATATGAAAAAATCTTCGGTCTGACCTGTATGATCTATTTTTAGTAACGGCAGCCATGTTTGTCAATGGATCAAAAATCGAAGCATAATTGTTGTGCAGAGTACCTAAGGAATAATTTCAAAAAGTTTCATCTAATTCAATTCAGTAGTTTCAGAGGAGAAGATTTTTAAACTTAAACTTCAAAATTGGTATTTAGCTAAAAAACGTTTAAAAGGGTCATAACAAAAGATAAGCAATTTCAACAAAAATTTCACCCCAATTTTATTTCATCATGCTAAAAAACTTTTACCATATGTCCGAATTTATCCAAAGGTAACGTTTTTAATATATATATGCGAAAATATTCGGTCTGACCCCTATATTCTATTTTTAATAACGGTCGCAATGATTGCCAATGGATCTAAAATCGAAGCCCAAACGAAAGCAGTGTACTCTTAGGAAAAATCTTACAACGTTGCATCCAAATCCATTGAGTAGTTTCGAAGGAGGAGATTTTTCCCCAAACGACGACGAAGAACGACCAAGTAACTGTTAAAGCTTACCTGGGCCAGATGACCTGAAACGAAAATACAAGATGTATGAAAGCAAAGGAATTTTAAACTTCTGGTTATTCCATTGCTTATATTTACCCCGATAATTTAAGAGAGGTACACTTTAGACTTTCTCATCTTCTTCTGTACCTTTCTGTATTCGACTAAATGGCTTCATTGTATTTCTCTAAAACAACAGATTCGAGATGGTTTACTTAATGCAAACGGTAAAGTGTTAATCTTATTAATGTCTGCATATTTACACGTCATGGATACATTATACTCAAGCAAATCATAGCCAAATTCAAATTGACTCAAAGGGAATGTACGCTTGAAAATCAAAACTAATCAAATGTTTGTCTGATAATCACCCAAACCGTATTAATAACAATGATTAACAGGTTGCACCAAGGCCTTTAGAAATGGACTAGTATCCACACCGTAATGCAAGCTGTCAAAAATACGATAATGATTAATGGTTAAATGTACTAATAATAGGTAAATAAAGTATAAAATGTAAAACGAGAAACATAAAAACACAAAAAACGACATTCACTAAACTACAGCCTTAAAGAATGTGGTAGGGCTAAATCGGTGTGACAAAACGAGATAAAGAACAACCTGAATACATCCAACCAGCTTTTTACTCCTGGAGTCGATACATGGTATGAAGATAATAAAATACAGCAAAATGTAACATGATGTACTGAACTCGAAACAATAATCGTTGTTTCTGACAGTAAGTTGAAAATATTCAAATGCAATGGAAAACATATTTGGTTCTCTTAAGCTAAAAAATTCAATCAAACACGTCCAGCTTGATTGCCTGTAAAAAACATTTATAACAAAGAAAGCAAGGCATAGTGCAAATGCCAAAAAAGTATCGACAATATTTAAAAATGCTGACTAAACTACGTTTTGATGCAAATAAATGAGCAGAAAGGAAATGTTAATTAAAAGAACACAATATTCACAGATTTTGAAATAGTGTTATAAAGATAACCTTAATGGGTTAGTTCATTCAAGCTATTGATCAGGCCTTTTGTGTTTAATTTACGAGCTTTACAAAAAAGTTTGGTTTGCTTTTTTTATTGTCTACATGTGCAACTAAAACACCTAAAAATTAGATCATTGTATTCATAATAGATTTTGATAAATGTGTCCAATAATTTATGGTAATGAAATCCTTTACTTAATACTTTGATGGCAATAATAAAAAATGCGTTCATTAACATCCAAACATCGCACAAAACTAAAAGTTTAAAATCTTTTACATTGTATGAACATGTATTAATTTTTATATTTTTTAAAATACCAATTATCATAGAGAACTTGTTTTTGAAAAGAAATCATCATAGGACGTTTGTTATGTCTCTAAACATGTATTTTGCCCTGTTATGAAATCAGATGTTTTGAATGTCAAATTGCTCAGCGTTAACAGTAAGTTACAAAAAATTTTGTCGAAACATACAACAGATAAAGTCAGCTTTTGTTTTATTCCTGTTATTCCTGAAAATAAAATTTGGCAAGGCTCTTTTTTCGGCTTTGACTACTGCGTAACACAACGGGTGACACTTATGAAGAAGGAGTTGGTAACCTTTTCGGAACATCTGAACTCGCCCTAGTTTTTGCAGGGGTCATGCTTTGTCTTTTTGTTTTTTCTGTGTTATGTTTGTATATCGTTTCATTTTATTGGCCGTTGCCTTGTCATTGTTCTGACAACGACTTCTGTCTGTGGTATCTTTGAATTTTTTAATTACCAGACCGCTAATATAAAACGCTAGTTCATAATGAGCGATATTATTTCATATTGGTAATACTGCATTTTACATACAAGTTTGAAATATTTGGCATTTAGCTTCTATTTTATTACTTCTTTATATTTATGATATTCCATGTTCGTCAGGTTGTGAATATGGTGACCATGTCAGTGGCTGTCTGTATGCAAATTGTTCGAACTATTCACAAGATGTCCTGGATTATGACTGTTGTGAAACCTGTTACAACCATGACCAAGGTATGTATTGTGTTATTCAAGTTTTTCTTCTTTTCTGTACACATTTGAATTAATGATCTGCATAAAATGTAATTCTACCTCATAATTTGTATCAGTTAAGCTAATGCTGTCAGAGACAAATATCCATAATAGTACAATGTGCAAAGGGCATTGCGAATAAATCATCAGTTTCTTGAGACAATAAGAAACTTCTTGAGACATACTTAAAAAACAAGATTACAAACAAAGTGTCGTAAGACACAATTATGTCTTCGAACATATAACATATCTTAAGACATGGGATATTTAATTTAGTCTTCAAATAAGTGTCTTCCAGACATAATCTTTTGAAATCGACAAGTTCTAAGATGTCTTTAAGATATTTTATGTGTCTTCAAGATACGTGAAAACAATATGATAAAGGAATTGAAACAAATTTTTACAAAATTTAATAACATGTTTATAAGACATATCATTAAGTATTCTTAAGACGTGCATCGATGTTTTCAATACGTATCAAGGTGTCTCAAGACATTGACGATCATTCATTTTGATTTATTCAGTTGCAACTTTCGTTTTTCGATTATTTTCAAACTCTGGCAACATTTACAGAAAGACATTTGACAATACCCGGACTCATTATTCTACCAGAAATGGACGAATTAATAATTGCTGTTTTCGCGTAAATTACTACAACAAGGATACATCCAATCAGTATTGAAATCGTCTCTTCTAATATACTATGGTCGCCATCACGAATTGGTTGGTCCGTTTGGTATCAGTTTATCTCAACTGGTTATGCACATGTTATCGGAAATACAAAAATAAGGTTTAATGTTCCACGCAGGTGTTGCGCGCAAGACGGGTTATGCTTACCCTTCTAGGACACTGATCCCACTCCTGTTTTGTAAAGTATTCGAAGCCTTTGTTTCTTATTTTTTGTTTTATCTTTTTTTCAAATTCTCTTTAGACTATGTGTTTATGGTCTCCAACACGTGTATTCTATACTAGACGTATCAGAACGTAATAAGCGTCAACAGATTGCTATAACAGTAATCACGCTCAAAATAACGGAAGCTTTATCTTCTTTTCACTAGATCCCATTCCTGATAATGAATTTTGTACAGTCTAACCGCCGATTTCATTGGTTTTCTTTTCTATTTGTTACGAATCGTTCTGTTGTTTATTTCCTTTTTTTCTTGTTTTGTATCTCTCCTTTTCTTTTATCAAATTGGAAAGATAAATTGAGTCGGATGTCATGAAAACACAGTCAAAATTGCTCCACGATGTCTCATTTTTGTCGCGCCTGCATGTGCCAAGCTTGTTAAGGAAACGTGAAGTGTTATTTGAATATTTAATCACTACTGTTTGGCCATTTCTAAAAACTAGTTTGTTTTTCCTTTCGAAAACTCTTTCATGTGTCTGTATTTGGAAGTGTATATGTCATATTTATACAATTTGGACCATCATTCTTCCATTGTTTCATAATTCCCTGTGTTTATTTCCGGTATATCTTATCTTTAGAAATTTTGTATTACTACTGTCTCTTTTGTATTATCGTTGTTCTGTCACCACACAAAGTTTTAACGAGATTAGGTCCAACATTTGGCAATCACATAGAATGATACTGATCTCCAACGTAATTACAGCTTTATTAGAGGCAAATCTACAAAGATAAAAGAAAAATCGCATTTAAGCACTTGTTTTATACAGAAAAGAAAAATTGTACGCTCGAAACAATTATGGCAGCATTTGCGTTCCGTACAAGAAAAAATTTTGAACATGACCCGTATAGGAAATCAATAAAATTTTGCAAAAAATCATTAAATTGATGACTAATAAATGGGCCAAGGGTTTTTAATATATAAAAGGGGTCTATCTAATAGAAAAATACGAACGAATACGATCGTTATGAAGTAATGACAAAAACAGCGTTACGTTCTATAAATAGCACCAGACTGACTTAATTATTCATAAAAGATAATCGTAAGCACATTGCCAAGAATAGAAAGAGTATATTACATCATACCTATATTGTAGTGATCCACAAATCCAAAACATGAATGAAATTCTAGCCGTTACAATGTTTGCGAGTTTGTAAACAAAAGGACGATTATCACATTCAAGGATGTATGGAGCGCCGAAATGTAAAATGATGTCAGCACAATCGTTTGTGTAGTGAAAATCAATACTAGTATATGATGTTTATCTGCTAAAAACAGTCAGTATAATGTGTCCAGGTAGTGTCGTCTGTTTTCCAGTGACGTCTGTTATTTAAGCATCGGAGATAAAAATGGGTATCTTTAACTTGAAACTGAATACATCCTGATCATATTTTATGATATGAGTTATTATTATATTTTCATTGGATATTAAGTCTTGATTATAGTGTTTATTACTTGTTGCTTGCTTGTAATGTTATTCTTATATGTTTCAGCATCAACAAACTCGGGTAAGTTTCGTGTTGTCTGCAGCACTAAAACGTAATACATGTATTTCAAATTGTTCTTATGATACATAAAGAGGACCATAATTGATTTTGAATCTAAACTCACAGCATCAGGTAATAAATTATCATAAAACCTGTAAACAGATTTGCTGACAGAATTTTATTTTTAAACAAGGCTTGCACGTTTTGGTTATATATTATGATATGAGTTATTATTATATTTTCATTGGATATTAAGTCTTGATTATAGTGTTTATTACTTGTTGCTGGCTTATGATGTTATTCTTATATGTTTCAGAATTAACAAACTCGGGTAAGTTTCGTGTTGTCTGCAGTACTAAAACGTAATACATGTATTTCAAATTGTTTTATGTGATACATAAAGAGGACCATAATTTATTTTGAATCTAACTCACAGCATCAGGAAATAAATTATCATAAAACCTGTAAACAGATTTGCTGACAGATTTTTTTTAAACAAGGCTTGCACGTTTTGGTTATATATTATGATATGAGATATTATTATATTTTCATTGGATATTAAGTCTTGATTATAATGTTTATTACTTGTTGCTGGCTTCTAATGTTATTCTTATATGTTTCAGAATCAACAAACTCGGGTAAGTTTCGTGTTGTCTGCAGCACTAAAACGTAATACATGTATTTCAAATTGTTTTTCTGATACATAAAGAGGACCATAATTTATTTTGAATCTAACTCACAGCATCAGGTAATAAATCATAAAACCTGTAAACAGATTTGCTGACAGAATTTTATTTTTAAACAAGGCTTGCACGTTAGCTCTAGGAAATGATCTGTTATACGTGGAATGTGTCATTTGTGACTGGGCTTGGTAAGATTATTCTGCATCATAGCATAACAACAGACTTTCCCAATCCTCATTCAAGGGTATGCTGCGGAGACTTTAATTGGACCACTCTATTTGATTTTCAATATTCGACCGGACTTTTTAAACACGAGTGTAATTAGGCTTATGTATAAACACGATGTGAATATGATACTAAATTGGTATCAGGAAAAACTTATAGACACTATTCATTGTTACATGCATTTGCTGTCGATATCTGCAACAGATGAAGAAACAAAAACGTGGAGGTGTTATATTGTTTGCTGTATATTCAAACAAAGGATTGTGGTGTCAATATTTAGAAAAATATCTGTGCAAACACCTTGCAATAATCAAGATCTAGAGGTCTCTACAAGATATCTTAAAAATATCACTCCTCTAAGAATCGTGTTGGATAGCTATTTGTCTCAAGACATATTACCTTGACAACTGAGAAGAATGGTTTTTTTTCTGTTTAAAAAAAATACCATAGCGAGAAAAGCGAGAAATTTAAAAAGGAATTGTTTTTTACAATAAATACAAAATTACCTTTGTTGAATAAATATGGAGAATTTTGGTATGCTATATGTACATTTCAAGGAGTAACCTCTCATCAGTAACGTAAAAAAATAATCAGTCAGATGTTAATTTTTTTTCTCTGTTATTATGTGTTTGAATATAAACTTTTGGTTTCTAGTGATTGTTCCAATTGCTGCGTCGGTTGGAGGAACTGCTGTCGTTTTGATAGGAGCAGTGGGTCTTTATTTGGTTTGCAGGACACCATCAACAAAGGTAACAAGATTTTAAATTAAAAAATGGTATTTTCATGATAAAAAGGCATCACTAAAAGAAGTCTTCATGTGCTTTACACCATCAATATAAAATAGGAGATGTGGCATGATAGTTCATGCGACAACCATCCATTTCAATCTCCACAACCATGTCTCTCTAATATTTTCTTTATACTATAAGGATTTCAAATTTTCAAAATTAATAGTTACAAATTTTGATGTATTTTATTTTACATACGGTTTATTTGTTTTTTGGTCGAATCTAATTTTTCAATTTTCAATAATTCTGTGACTGATTTTCAGTCCATTTATATGTTAATAACAGTGACAATACTAAATAGTATAATCATTACAGATACAACTGGTGACTAAGATATGCTTTATATTTTTGACATACATGTTTTCTTCAACATAATTGCACATCATAATTATGGTTTTTTTTTCATTTTAGGTCGTACCGGTTAATCTTTGACCAAAATGATAACGTTATAATCCATTTAATCACTGGATCATACCATAATTTACATGTTTTTGATATAACTATTGCATATGTAGAAAAACATTATGTTTCTAGTTTATGCATCTTTGTCTATGTTTGATGTTGTATAATTCCCAAAAAGTAATATGATGGTATTTTAGCTCTGTGCATATTTTATATTGATATATTCGAAGCAATTTGAGTGGTCAAGAGGCGGCCAGACACAAGGCTAATGTTTTCTGATTCTATCAAACCCGCATTTTTTCCAGTGCCAGTCTTAAAGGCCCTCCCTTACCGGTCTCTTGCTCACAGTCCACATATTGATTTATTGTTTAACTTGTTTTCGTCCTGAATATGCATGAAATATTAGCCAATGGACGTTAAACAACAATCAATTAATATATTCGAATCATGTTATGATCTAACATAGATACTGAACTATTTTCAAGGAATTAAGCTTTACCCAATGTTTGCTTGGAAAGTCAAAAGTGAATACATTACTATTTTTGATGGATAATTCATTATTTTCCAATGCCTTGTCTTAAAGAATCACTTGATCATATTGCTCAGAATACTTCTAATCCACATTCAAAACTCAAAGAAAAATTAAGAGACTTAGTTCACTTCTGTTTTGTAAAAAAAAAGATGGCAAACGCAGATTCAAATATTTGGTTGTTGGAAGGGACAAGCCTTATTTTGTGTTAACTACTCTGATTCTAACAGAAAGTACTCAGAAGATGATATTTGCGGAATGCTGGATTTCTTGATTATTAATAATTTTGTAATGTTTGGCGGCTTGTGTTTCACGAGACTGTCGACATTCCAATTGGGACGAACTGTGCACCCCTTCTCGCCGATTAATTCCTTTATACGTATAAAGTTTACTTCATACAGAGCTTTCTGCAGAGAAAAGAGAAAAATAAAATTTTGCTCAATCTTTTGATTTCACGTTCCGCTATATAGATGATGTCCTTTCACTGAATAACTCTTAATTTGGTGACTATAATGACCTCATCTATTCCATTATACTTGAGAGATACTACAGAAACAGAAAGGTCTGCTTCTTACCTAGACTTACACCTTAATATTGACAGTGAGGGCGGGTTAAGAACAAAACTTTACGTCAAGAGAGATGACTTTGATTTTCCAATTGTAAACTTTCCGTTCATGTCAAGCAACATTCCAGTCGAACCTGCATACGGTGTGTATATCTCTCAATTGATACGCTACTCCAGGGCTTGTGCTTTCTATGAGGATTTTATTGATAGATGGTTGCAGCTGACTAGAAAGCTACTGAGCCAAGGGATTCTCAGGGAAAGATAAGAGTCATCACTCCGAAAGTTTTTCGGTAGCCATCATGATTTGGGTGACCGGTACGAAATATCGATTTTACAATGGTTTCTTCCAACTGTCATGAATACAAATCCGTTCCTATAACGGCTGTGACTAACATCGATTGTGACTATACATTGGCTTTGACTACTGAGTAACATGACCGTTGCCACTAGTGGAACAGGAGTTGCTTACCCTTCCGGGGCACCTGAACTCATATTGTGTTTGTAAGATTCGTGTTACTCCACTTAAGTTTTGAGTGTAGAAATATGTGGTCTATGTTTGTCTTTCGTTTCAGTTTGTTAGCCATGGTCCTGTCTGTCTACGGACTTAACGATTTCTGTGTGTCCCTTTGGTATCTTTGGTAAATTCCTTTAACTGTTACTGAAAAAAGAAATGTTTGAATGCCTTTGAGTGTAGGTATTGTCTGCATCTTGGAACGTTGTTCAATTTAAGGAAATGTTTTAATGGATTTTTTTATCAAGTATGCGATACCGTATAATTGGAGAAAAGAAAACGAAGATATATCTGAGATGGTATTTAAAAGAAAGAATATTTAATATATACCAGACAGAAACAATCCACATCTTTTCTGGATGGTGTATTGCATAATTTCTCGTGAAAATGTTGACTTTAATTCTCTAGATTTCCAAAGGGCACAAAGCAAGTCCTTAACAAATAGTGGCTAACATTTTCCTCTTTTATCAAACAGATTTTAGACAAAATGGAAATACAACGAATGAAAAGCCTTAAATACACTGCGAACGAAGCGATTTTCTAGATACCAAACGGGACTGAATATTGGAAAACAGGGAATTACGTCCAGGCGCAAAGAGATAGTGTCATACCGTATTCATTAATTTAGTTGTCAGATTAATAATACAAGAATTAACGAAATTGAAGGATGTAAACTGTATTTTTCCAACATTCATTTTTAGATGGTCATTTTTTCGGTTGATGTTGGCCAATTCAATCTACAGCATTATTATAAAAACAAATCCAAATTGTACATATCTGACTATCTGCCTCTATTGACATCCTCATGACTATAAGTTAAAACATCCCTTTTGTTAAAAAAACAAAATATGATTCGTGATCAAATTAAATTTAGGTTCAAAAGACATCACAACCAAAAACAAAATTAATAATCGAAATGGTTTTGATTCGAGATACCTCTTGTTAATTCTTTATAGGAGAAGTGTGAAACAAAGCAAAATACTAAAATACTGACAAATATACGGCAATTTATGATGTATGCAAAAAATATGAAAAGCAATTGGTACATAAACATCGCCAGATAGAGATGGAAAAAAACGTTTGAGTTTCGAGCACTAGCAAAAGTCTAAAATATGACCTAAATCTTTCCTTAATCATCAAAAAGTTTAAAATATGTGAACCTGTTTTCGCACAGATTAAGGTGATGTCACACAAATAGACCATATACATTATAGATGATTATATTAAAAGTATTTATAATATTTGAGACCGATTATTTATTTTTATAAATAGTGTGCATAATATTTGAACCCGTGTATACGATTAACGTAAAGCTAAAATCGAGAACTAACTCAAAGAAGTCATATTAATTTAAGATTAACTGTTAATAACAATGACCGTGCTATTTAACACCTACGATTTAACCAAGTGATTTGTCACGTGTTGTTCTGTTGCATACTTGTTAAAATTATGAATTATTACTAGTATCCGTGTTGACATTATGATTTCTTACTGGTATTTGTGTTAACATTATAATTTCTTACTGGTATCCGTGTTGACCTTTTGACTTTTCACTGGTAATCGCTTTAACATTATGATTTCTTATTAGTATTTGTGCTGACATTATGATTTCTCAAAGGTATCCGTGATGACATGATTTTTTACTGGTATCCGTGTTGACATTATAATTTTTACTGCTATTTGTGTTGCATTCATGATTTTGCTGGTATCCGTGTCGACATTATCGTTTTTACTGGTATCCATGGTGACATCATGATTTCTTACAGGTATCCGTGTTGACATTATAATTTTTAATAGTATTCGTGTTGACATTATCATCTTAAACTGATAACTGTTTTGACATTATCATTTTACACTGATGTCTGTGTTGACATTATGAATTTTCAATTATATCCGTGTTGACTACAGGATTTTTCACTGCTATCAGTATTGATGAATTCGTTGGGTACGCGCAAAATATAGGTAGGCATGATAAAAACTTAAAACTTGTGCTTCATGCATGTTTATCTCACTATTAACACCTAATGTAACAAAAAATTTTGTTTGCAAAATGTAGACACGGGATGTGATAACAAACATATTTTGTAAACTAAACAAATCGCAAACTTAAGTTTCATAATTCCTAACTCGACAGCTTGAAATGTTTGTAATTCGTTTTCTTAAATATGGTTATTTTATATTCTAAATTAATGAAACAAAGAAAAAAACACACAGCTGACCCTTCGATTTACTCTCGCTTTCTGTTCTGAAGATGAAGTACATATACACTTTGGGCAAACAGTTGCGAATTTTCTTTCCTTTTAGAAACAAACTTCGCAAAAGCAGTTTTTAAAAGCTAGGTCTATGTTAAAATAAATTTTCAATAACGTCAGGACCCAGTTGAATTTTTTTTTCGCGGCGTGACTAAACACTGAAATAAATATGCGATTAAGCGGCTCTACACCTGTACCTTATCTTTGCTGTTGATTTTGTTTGGGTCTTTGTCTATTGTATTTCCACGGTGCTAGTTGACTGATCCAAACTATATGTTTCACTGAACCACACTCCAAAACTAGCTTCATTTCTAAACAAAAATAACTTTATCATGGCGTTTTATGAACTTTTCTTTCAATGTTAACTAATATTTTGGACACATACAAGGGGGTTTTCAAATTACACAGAGCCAGCTTTCCCTCTCACTCAGAGAGTTGTTAGTTTACCTGCTCAAAAGCTGACGATACACGTGGTCTTTTAACTTGATATTTTAATAAAAAGCAAACAGTTTACCTACATATTTTATAATATACAGGTATACATACATTATAAACACAACGTGATTGTACAGCTGCGTGTGTTGTACAGTTTGTAACACTACGACTCCCGTATAGCCAGTATTTCTACTGACAAGACATGATACTAACACAGAGCTGTACCGAGACTTTAATACATTTCAAGAGTTTATTTGACATTCAAATGATTTAAATCAACACCATTAGGTGGTCGTAATTGTGCTAATAGACTAGCTAGCACAACGTTTTATTTCTATAACGTCAATTATACGTTCGCTTTATGTTCATTCAGAAAACCATTGTAACTATAAACTGCTATGTTTTGTTCATTAAAAAACAATCGACGTCATAACGTAGTTCAGACTGAAAATTATCATGTATCAGTGACTAGTAAGGATTCAAGGTCCGTAACATGGCCCACTATTCGTCATTCAGTAAAATACAAGCCAATTAAATAAAACGTATTTGTCACAAAAACTTTTATTCACATCTTATTGATAAGTTCTGCCCTTTGAAAAGTTCATGTACCCGGTCAATATTTTTATCCTTGCAAACAAATCCTATGTATAATTTCCGTTGCTGACCAATGGCTTTTTTGGGTACCGCTTTATTGTCTGTGGGCATTATCACACATGGACCTTCCAGCAAATTCTCTCGAAAAAGTGGAGCTATCAATCTCGCATCGGATCTCCTAAATATCCAATTGTTCTTTTTAAATCTTGTTTATCGCAAATTGCAATTGCATTAGTATCGTAATGATTGCGTGCCTCGTGTTTTCCATAGTATCCTTCTCCAGCTACTAACTCCTTAAACGGAGCACGTTCTTCCTTTTAACCCCATCGATGTGTGCGAATTGCCCACACAAATGAAATAACAACGCTTGTAATCTTATCATCATTAATCTAAAAATAGATTAGAAACAAATCAAGTTATTTAGAATATTTTTACATTGTCAGCAAATATCAATATAAAAAATAGGAGATGTGTCATGATTGTTCATAAGATAGCCATCAATCAAATGACAGTCAAAAAACATTTGAACGATCTTCAGAAAAGAGAAGAAATTAACTTAAAAATTATTTTCTTTAATTAAGAATACTGTTAGATTCAAATTCAATTTCTAATTATAATAATTAGACAAAGAACTTGACGAATTCTTTGACAGTGTCAAACATCAACAATCTTGAAGAAAATTATACGTTTAAAGGGTCTTATAATAGTATTAAGATCAAGACGTGTTTTCAACTCTATTAATATATATAACACAAAGTTTAACAAATATGCAGTTATGCTAAATGTAGACGTATCTTTATAAAAAGAGAGATATGTTTATGCATTTTAGAGACATAACTTAATTTTGAGTCAAATCTTTATAATTACTTTTATCAATCAAAACAAATATAGAATTTTTTTTCAAACACACAGCTATTTACAGTTTGCCATGAAGTGTGGATATTTGGTCATCAATGAAGGCTTTAAGGTATCCTGCTGATGTTGGTGTGGTTGTAAATCAGACTTTTAGTACAACTAAAATTAGCTGAAATTTTAAAACATTGAAAATACGGAAAGGCCTCGAAAAGTAATGAACTTGGTAGTTGCCACTGCCGTCGGATTTGGCTTTCCATTTCGAATTGTTTGGATTTGAGTGCTTCTTTTGCTATATTTGAATCTTTGACTTCCTATATGTTTCGGTTCTAATGCTACTTATAAGAGGTTACTCCTGGAAATGTACATATAGCATATCTAAATTTTCTAAAATTTTGTATTTTGGATAACTGTCTCATAGACAATCATACTACGTCTTCTGTTTCAACATTTGTTTGGATTATTTTGTAATAATAGGTTTTTTTACAGCTGGTTATTTACCTGGGCGAATTTCCTTTTCATAATGAAATTCTGCGATACTGAAAACTCCTATTTTTAACTTTCTTGAATAAGTTTAATATTTGAGATAGTTATTACCATACCGTCCATAGTTTAAAGCAGAAAAGTATTGTTGGCGATTGTGTTTATTTATTCACTCAGTGCAACATTTTTTCGACAAATATACGGTGACCTTTTTATATTATAACCTTTGGTAAAAGCTATCTTTTAAGTTTTAATATGAGATAATGATCATGAATTAAAAAAGATTTGTGATATCGCTCCTTAAATAACCTAATATTAAGGTCTCTCAGGTTGTCTCTTTGGCATTTAAGAATTAATTAGTTTATCCATATATTATGCATTCATTATTAGTGTATCTCATTAGAGTTAAAGGATTCCACGAAGGGTGTTTTGGGCACGACAGGGAATAATTACCTTTCCAGAGCACCTGATCCTACTCCTTTTATGCACAGGACTTCGTGCAGTCCTTTCCTGATTTGACACAATTTGCGACTCTTCCAAATTATACATTATGATTTGACACAAAGTTTGACCCTAGAGACTTCACGACGCAAGTTAGGGAGCACCTGATACCACTCCTGTTTTGTAAAGGAGTTCGTTGATTGCCTTTGTTTTGTTTTTATCTTTTAGTGTGTTTTAAATAATTTACCTTTGTTGAACATGTTCTACAAGCACAGCATAATATGATTATAGTTGTTAGAACGACTGCAGCTCCACCTGATGCGGCAATTACAATAAATACTAGAAAGAAAGAATTGAAATATGACGAACATGTTAAATATAGGCTGTCAGTAATATCTACATATTAACGTATAATGTTTGTAAATGATTTCAACGTATTAAAATAGGTTGTTAGTAATGTCAACGTATTGACGCAGGCTGTCAGTTTACGGTTTCAACGCATATATATGTGTGTACATATATATATATATTAATGTCTATTGCAAATGTTGTAAAGAGGTCACTCCTGGCAGTGTATTTCAAAGCAGTGTGACAAAAGAGAAATACACCATTTTCTCCACAGTGTCCTGTAAGACCGAAAATTGTATCTACCTTTTGACCTGTGGAACTTGCAACATACAATACGTTGGACAAACAACAACTACATTCAATTTAAGACTGAACAACCATCGTTCATTTAACAAAACTGAGAAAAATTGTCCAGTTACTCGCCATCTAAAATCTACAGGACATCTATACGGGGACATGAAAATTCAGATAATTGAAGAGAATTTACAGTGGGACGAAACAACCAGGGATCTGCGAGAGAAATTTTGGATACACCAACTCTGTACTCTTGAACCAAGCGGTCTCAATGAGCGTGACCCCAAAAAATACAAGAAATCCAAAAAATAAACAGTATAAATAAATTACAAGATCAGTATAACAGATATGTAGATATGTAATTTTCTGGTATAGATTTTATTTTCATCTCTTTCCTTGTTTTCAAATACTATTTGGCATTTTTTTAAAACCAATATTTGTAATTTGTCTTTTAAAATTTAAAAAAACTGCACTGCGCTTCAACTATTAGAGATGTTTCCTTAACATCTCGGAATTCGCAATTTCCGTATAAAAATAGGCTGTTTGGTTTCTCCGCCTGCAGGTAAAATCCATGTTAAAGGTGCTCCCGTTAGTCCGAGCGGGATTATATATGTTATTTAACATCAAATATTTGTAATTTGTCATATAAATTTCCAATAAATCGCACTGCATTACAACTATTAGATATTTTTCCAAAAAATTCATAATTCACAACTACATGGGTTGAACGTCAAAATTATTTAGGTAGTGATAAAATGATTCAGCGCCAAGAAAATCATATGCCTGATGAAGCTGTATCGTAGAGCAAAAATTTGCATTTATATACTTTCCAACAAATTGAGACACTGTTAAGTTTATCACTTGGGCTGTGTCACTTTTTTTATTTGCTTTGCGTCTGGTCAAATGTTTGAAAGCTACCAGCCAGACAGGACAAGAAACACACACAGTCTTTGCGATATATATGTCACACAGGCTAACACCAATTCATTAACACTGATATTTTGACTAACTTTATATTGATAAAAAAACATGCTAATTTTATTATTTGCGATTACTTTATGGACGAAGAAAGCAATATAAAATATCATCTTCATGTTCACCAAATGATTTTCTGAAATATTTTTGTGTGTTAAACTCGTTAACAATGAAACCTACTAGCACGTGGATGCAAAACAAAGAAAAATTCAACTATTGCCTTATTACGAATTTAAGATTTTATAAGATCAATTAATGCAATCTTAAGACATAATCAGATTTATCTGACCTTCATCACTCATCAGGCAATATCATACCTACCCTAACTTCTGTTTTCCGTTTTTGTCCCGTCAGATCACACTTTGAGCCATTAACATATGTCTGGCTGTGATATCTGTTTAATTTATTATTTGACTGAAAAAAAAAAGATTAACCTACATTACTCTGTTGTTCCATTGTTAAACACCAAAGTCACCAGTGGCAAGTCCTGAAAGGAGTAGGTCCGGTAAGGTCACTTTTTGGCCCCAAAATATAGCAGTTTTACAAAATTGTTAAAATGTAAACTTTTAGTTATTTATTGGACAGTAGAATGCTTCTGCTACATAAATATGGGTTGTTTTTGGCAATACAATGCACATATATCGAGTACTAGCACCGTTAAGTCACGCTAAATTACTGAAATCTTCACAATTCTATCATTTTAGTTAAATTTTAGACGGTTTTCGTGTAAAACGAAAGTGGCCACATTCGTGTTCATCTTTGATATTGAATTGTGAGTTGTATTTTATGATAATACATAACATATATAAAGGTTTTTGATGAACACAGATGTGGCCACTTTCATTTTTGACAAAAACAATCTGAAAAGTGACATTTTTCTACATATTTGGTAGATTTTTCATATTTGAGCTTGAATCAGATCGTTTTTAATGACTAAATCAGTTAAAATCTTTTACATAAATTAATTGATTCAAATGAAATAGACAATTAAGTGTTTAAAAAGAGGTCAAAATCTTTCGTCTCATGAACCGGAAATTTGAGGCCAAAAACGGTCCTTACCGGACCTACTCCTTTGTAATATTGTAAAGGCCTAGATTAAGAAACCAAGTTTTAAAGGAAAGAAGCTTATATATTTGTATATTTTTATTTGCCCGTGGATAAATTTATGTTTTTAACTTTGTCACATCAAAAACTTATGATTTCAAATCTGCTTGCTAATTAAGTTTGGACATAATTTTTTGCTAATTTACACTATAAAGATGGTTTTAATGACGTGATTATAGTTTCCTGAAAAAGTCAACATTAACTTGAAGTCAACATAAAGATCCTCTGAATTTTTCCAAGATATGACAGGTTTAGGAATTAAAGTTTTTTGTGTATTTATTTTTTCTAGATATTCTGCAACTATAGGTAAGATGAATTTTTTTATTAGTTCTCTTAATTGTGAAATAATGCAATAATGCCTCTCCAAATTAATTAATAAATCTTCGGGTTCGCTCGCTCCTCAATATTATCGGTTAAAAACTTCAAAACAATTTTACTCGCTCCAATTTTTGTCAGTTTTTAAAAATTTTTATTGTTATTCCTAAATATATAAAATTAAAATTTGCTCGTTTGCTCCTAAAAAATACAAAAAATAAAGGAAAAAAACTAAACTGTCGCGTTCGAATCATTTTTGGAGACTGCGCTTCACTCTTCACTATTTTTCCATCGCAAGAAAAAAAATAAACAAAAGATTTCGCTAGCTCCCAACTATTTTTATCACTAAAAATCCGATGTACTTGTAATAAGTTTGGATTGGCCTAAATGTTTAAATACAATTTAACACGAGCTTGATGCGTTCATAGAGAACGTGATACACATTCGTAAGTTTTCCCTGTAAAATTTGTGTACTGGTGTTTTTTATTGGCCAAGATATTTGTTTTCTTTCGACTTAACGAATTTCGCCTACATTTCTGTTTCTTCATTTTTTTAACGAAACTTGTGCAACACCTGAAGACAAATCAAATTCGAATCGACAATTAAATATGTACAAACTCACAGAGACCGAATTTTTTTGCAGAATAAATACAGGTTTACTAATGTCGAATTAATACGTCGAATGTTTTATGCTTATATATTTGCATTATGAAAAGCCTTATTAAACAATTTTATATTTCATTTAGCTAATTCGGCATTCGTATACGTACTGTCTCTAATCATGTCCATCATTCTCAATACGCTATCATGCAATGTAAACAGCACAGCAATTGTTTATCTCATTCCTTAGTTTAAAGTTCACAAAGTCAAGACACCCAGGAAACACAGAAATTGAAAAATATTATATATCAGTACTTGCATGGACTAAACAAACTTTTTTGGATGTCAGTAGTAAAGCCGTGTTCTCCAATAGGGGGAAGGGCCCTTTCGTCTAGCCTGTGGTTCATGTTTCAGAATTCTTTGATATAATTTGGACTGAAAATTCGGAAAGGCCTCGAAAAATATTTCACTTTGTAGTTTTCCCTGCCAGCGGATTTGGCTTTCCGTTTCGATTTGTTCGGATTTTAGTGCTTCTTTTGCTATATGTGGAGCTTGGATTTTCTATGTTTTGATTCTTATGCTACTGATGAGAGGTTACTCCTTAAGATGTACATGAAGAATACAATGGTCTTCCATATTTATTTATCATTGGTCATTTTGTATTTTGGATTCACGCCAATCAACAGAGCTGCACCAAGATATTATCCCACATGTCATTTTATTGTTAAATGTCGCTGGTAACAGAATACTACACGACCAATTATTTATGATGGAAATAATCGATTTGAAATTTTTCCGCTCTATCATGACTTGATTGAATAAAACCAAGGATATTACCTATCCAAAACAAAATCAAAAAAGGATATCTCCTAGCTTTTGCTACCTAAATTTCGTTAACTGTTTGAGACTTTCATGGATTATGCTATGCATACGAGTTATCGGACGACTGCCACTAGTTAGACAGGAGCAACAAATCCTTGTCCTTACAGTGTATGGATTTTTTGGTTGTTTGATTTTGGTTTAACGCCACTTTCAACAACATTTCAGTCATATCGCGGCGGTCAGTTTTACTGGTGGACGAACCCGATATACCCGGAGATAACCACTGACCTTGGGCAGGTAACTGACAAAAATTATACCTCACATAGGACAGTGTGACAAAAGACATAAAAAACCTTATAATCAGCTAATAAGATTTAACTGCAGAAGTAAAACATCTACATTCATGGGACTGTTTAGGATTGGCACATAAGGTATGTGAGCGCTAAAACCCCCTATCTGCAACAGTGGTGTGACAAAAGTCTAAGAACATACCTAAAATCTTCTTAATAAGATTTTAATGCATAAGTCAATACAGGTTACACAGCCAGTTACAAATAAAGCAACATATAACATGATGTTACGACCTCTCTGATTCTGACAACTAGTCCCAAAATCAAACAAATTTGAAAATATGGATGGTACATCAGACAAAACACGTTCAGATGGATTTAGTATAAGAGAAAAATTTTCTACAGCATGAAGGACAAAATGTAACAAAATATCAACAGAAATTAGTTTTATGTAAATTGGTAATAATACAGATTTTAAATATATATACAATTTTCAAAAAGAGCCAAAGATATCATATTTCAATCCAGTATACGAGGGTGCACAGCATTTTCTTATCATAGATGACTGTTCTCTCGATAAAC